>JANJGN010004473.1:0-32971 GCA_026770705.1 Isurus oxyrinchus | reverse complement strand
CATGAGGACAGTTCGGGGGGGACATGAGGACAGTTCGGGGGGAACATGAGGACTGTTCGGGGGGGACATGAGAACAGTTCGGGGGGGGGACATGAGAACAGTTCGGGGGGACATGAGAACAGTTCCGGGGGGGCGAACATGAGAATAGTTTGGGGGGTGCATGAGAACAGTTCGGGGGGGCAATATGAGAACAGTTCAGGGGGGACATGAGAACAGTTTGGGGGGACATGGGAACAGTTCGGGGGGGGGACATGAGGACAGTTCTGGGGGGCGACATGGGAACAATTCGGGGTGGGGGGCATGAGGACAGTTCGGGGGGGTACATGAGGACAGTTCGGGGGGGGCATGAGAACAGATCGGGGGGGGACATGAGAACAGTTCGGGAGGGGACATCAGAATAGTTCGGGGGGACATGAGAACAGTTCGGGGGAGGACATGAGAATAGTTCGGGGGGACATGAGAACAGATCGGGGGGGGACATGAGAATAGTTCAGGGGGGACATGAGAACAGTTGGGGGGGGGACATGAGGACAGTTCGGGGGGGACATGAGAACAGACCGGGGGGGGGAAATGCAAACAGTTCGGGGGGGACATGAGAACAGTTCAGGGGGGGACATGAGAACAGTTTGGGGGGGGACATGGGAACAGTTCGGGGGGGGACATGAGGACAGTTCTGGGGGCGACATGGGAACAATTCGGGGGTGGGGGGCATGAGGACAGTTCGGGGGGGTACATGAGGACAGTTCGGGGGGGGGCATGAGAACAGATCGGGGGGGGACATGAGAACAGTTCGGGAGGGGACATCAGAATAGTTCGGGGGGGACATGAGAACAGTTCGGGGGGAGGACATGAGAATAGTTCGGGGGGACATGAGAACAGATCGGGGGGGGACATGAGAATAGTTCGGGGGGGACATGAGAACAGTTGGGGGGGGGACATGAGGACAGTTCGGGGGGGGACATGAGAACAGACCGGGGGGGGGAAATGCGAACAGTTCGGGGGGGGCATGAGAACCAGTTCGGGGGGGGACATGGGAACAGTTCGGGGAGGACATGAGGACAGTTGGGGGGGGACATGAGAACAGTTCGGGGGGGGACATTGGGAACAGTTCGGGGGGGGACATGACGACAGTTCGGGGGGGACATGAGAACAATTCGGTGGGGGTACATTAGGACAGTTCGGGGGGGACATGAGAACAGTTCGGGGGAGGACATGGGAAACAGTTCGGTGGGGGACATGAGAACAGTTCGGGGGGGACATGAGAACAGTTCGGGGGTGGGACATGAGAACAGTTTGGGGGGGACATGAGGACAGTTCGGGGGGGGACATGAGAACAGGTCGGTGGGGGAGGACATGAGAACAGATCTGGGGGTGGAATATGAGAACAGTTTCAGGGGGGGACATGAGAACAGTTCGGGGGGGGGACATGAGAACAGTTCGGGGGGGGGACATGAGAACAGTTTGGGGGGGACATGAGGACAGTTCGGGGGGGGAGATGAGGACAATTCGGGGCGAACATGAGAATAGTTTGGGGGGGTGCATGAGAACAGTTCGGGGGGGGAATATGAGAACAGTTCAGGGGGGGACATGAGAACAGTTTGGGGGGACATGGGAACAGTTCGGGGGGGGGACATGAGGACAGTTCTGGGGGCGACATGGGAACAATTCGGGGTGGGGGCATGAGGACAGTTCGGGGGGGTACATGAGGACAGTTCGGGGGGGGCATGAGAACAGATCGGGGGGGGACATGAGAACAGTTCGGGTAGGGGACATCAGAATAGTTCGGGGGGACATGAGAACAGTTCGGGGGAGGACATGAGAATAGTTCGGGGGGACATGAGAACAGATCGGGGGGGGGACATGAGAATAGTTCGGGGGGGACATGAGAACAGTTGGTGGGGGGACATGAGGACAGTTCGGGGGGGACATGAGAACAGACCGGGGGGGGAAATGCGAACAGTTCGGGGGGGACATGAGAACAGTTCGGGGGGGACATGGGAACAGTTCGGGGAGGACATGAGGACAGTTGGGGGGGGACATGAGAACAGTTCGGGGGGGGACATGGGAACAGTTCGGGGGGGGACATGACGACAGTTCGGGGGGGGACATGGGAACAATTCGGTGGGGGTACATGAGGACAGTTCGGGGGGGACATGAGAACAGTTTCGGGGGAGGACATGGGAACAGTTCGGTGGGGGACATGAGAACAGTTCGGGGGGGACATGAGAACAGTTCGGGGGGGGGACATGAGAACAGTTTGGGGGGGACATGAGGACAGTTCGGGGGGGGACATGAGAACAGGTCGGTGGGGAGGACATGAGAACAGATCTGGGGGGTGGAATATGAGAACAGTTCGGGGGGGACATGAGAACAGTTCGGCGGGGGGACATGAGAACAGTTCGGGGGGGGACATGAGAACAGTTTGGGGGGGACATGAGGACAGTTCGGGGGGGGAGATGAGGACAATTCGGGGGGGGACATGAGGACAGTTCGGGGGGGACATGAGGACAGTTCGGGGGGGGACATGGGAACAATGCGGGAGGGGGACATGAGAACAGTTCGGGGGGGGACATGGGAACAGTTCGGGGGGGGACATGAGAACAGTTCGGGGGGGACATGAGAACAGTTTGGTGGGGGTACATGAGGACAGTTCGGGGGGGACATGAGGACAGTTCGGGGGGAACATGAGGACTGTTCGGGGGGGGACATGAGAACAGTTCGGGGGGAGACATGAGAACAGTTCGGGGGGGACATGAGAACAGTTCCGGGGGGGCGAACATGAGAATAGTTTGGGGGGTGCATGAGAACAGATCTGGGGGTGGAATATGAGAACAGTTCAGGGGGGGACATGAGAACAGTTCGGGGGGGGGACATGAGAACAGTTCGGGGGGGGACATGAGAACAGTATGGGGGGGACATGAGGACAGTTCGTGGGGGGGAGATGAGGACAATTCGGGGGGGACATGAGGACAGTTCGGGGGGGACATGAGGACAGTTCGGGGGGGGACATGGGAACAATGCGGGAGGGGGGACATGAGAACAGTTCGCGGGGGGACATGGGAACAATTCGGGGGGACATGAGAACAGTTCGGGGGGGAAATGAGAACAGTTCGGGGGGGGACATGAGAACAGTTCGGGGGGGACATGAGAAGAGTTCGGGGGGGACATGAGGACAGTTCGGGGGGGGAGATGAGGACAGTTCTGGGGGTACATGAGGACAGTTCGGGGGGGGACATGAGGACAGTTCGGGGGGGGAGATGAGGACAGTTCGGGGGGGACATGAGAACAGTTCAGGGGGGGACATGGGAACAGTTCGGGGGGGGACATGAGAACAGTTCGGTGGGGGGACATGAGGACAGTTCGGGGGGGACATGAGGACAGTTCGGGGGGTACATGAGGACTGTTCGGGGGGGGACATGAGAACAGTTCGGGGGGGGACTTGAGAACAGTTCGGGGGGGACATGAGAACAGTTCGGGGGGGGGCGAACATGAGAATAGTTTGGGGGGGTGCATGAGAACAGTTCGGGGGGGGAATATGAGAACAGTTCAGGGGGGGACATGAGAACAGTTCGGGGGGGACATGCGAACAGTTCGGGGGGACATGAGAACAGTTCGGGGGGGACATGAGAACAGTTCGGGGGGGACATGCGAACAGTTCGGGGGGGGACATGTGAACAGTTCGGGGGGGACATGAGAACAGTTCGGGGGGGACATGAGAACAGTTCGGGGGGGACATGAGAACAGTTCGGGGGGGACATGAGAACAGTTCGGGGGGGACATGAGAACAGTTTCGGGGGGGACATGGGAACAGTTCGGGGGGACATGAGAACAGTTCGGGTGGGACATGAGAACAGTTCGGGGGGGAATATGAGAACAGTTCGGGGGGGGACATGGGAACAGTTCGGGGGGACATGAGAACAGTTCGGGGGGGGACATGGGAACAGTTCGGGGGGGGACATGAGGACAGTTCTGGGGGCGACATGGGAACAATTCGGGTGGGGGCATGAGGACAGTTCGGGAGGGTACATGAGGACAGTTCGGGGGGGGCATGAGAACTGATCGGGGGGGGGACATGAGAACAGTTCGGGAGGGGACATCAGAATAATTCGGGGGGAAATGAGAACAGTTCGGGGGAGGACATGAGAATAGTTCGGGGGGACATGAGAACAGATCGGGGGGGACATGAGAACAGTTCGGGGGGGTACATGAGGACAGTTCGGGGGGGACATGAGAACAGTTCGGTGGGGGACATGAGAATAGTTCGGGGGGACATGAGAACAGTCCGGGTGGGGACATGGGAACAGTTCGGGGGGGCATGAGAACAGATCGGTGGGGGACATGGGAACAATTCGGGGGGTGGGGGACATGAGAACAGTTCGGGGGGAGCATGAGAACAGTTCAGGGGGAACATGGGAACAATTCGGGGGGGGACATGGGAACAGTTCGGGGGGGGGACATGGGAACAATTCGGGGGGGGGACATGAGAACAATTCGGGGGGGGACATGAGAACAGATCCGGGGGGACATGCGAACAGTTCGGGGGGGGACATGGGAACAGTTCGGGGGGGCATGAGAACAGATCGGACCGGGACATGGGAACAATTCGGGGGTGGGGGACATGAGAAAAAGTTCGGGGGGGCATGAGAACAGTTCAGGGGGGCACATGGGAACAATTCGGGGGGGGGACATGGGAACAGTTCGGGGGGGGACATGGGAACAATTCGGGGGGGGGACATGAGAACAGATCCGGGGGGGACATGCGAACAGTTCGGGAGGGGGACATGGGAACAGTTCAGGGGGACATGAGAATAGTTCGGGGGGGGGGACATGGGAACAGTTCGTGTGGGGCATGAGAACAGATCGGGGGGGGACATGGGAACAATTCGGGGGTGGGGGGACATGAGAACAGTTCGGGGGGGACATGGGAACAGTTCGGGGGTGGGGGACATGAGAACAGTTCGGGGGGGACATGGGAACAATTCGGGGGGGGACATGAGGACAGTTCGGGGCGGGGACATGGGAACAGTTCGGGGGGGGACATGAGGACAGTTCGGGGGGGGACATGGGAACAATTCGGGGCGGGTCGTGAGAACGGTTCAGAGGGGGGACATGGGAACAATTCGGGGGGGGACATGAGAACAGTTCGGGGGGGGGACATGGGAACAGTTCGGGGGGGGACATGAGAACAGTTCGGTGGGGGTACATGTGGACAGTTCGGGGGGGATTGAGAACAGTTCGGGGGGGGACATGAGAACAGTTCGGGGGGGGACATGAGAACAGTTCGGGGGGGGACATGAGAACAGTTCGGGGGGGACATGAGAACAGTTCGGGGGGGGACATGAGAACAGTTCGGGGGGGGCGAACATGAGAATAGTTTGGGGGGGGCATGAGAACAGTTCGGGGTGGGACATGGGAACAGTTCAGGGGGACATGAGAACAGGTCGGTGGGGAGGACATGAGAACAGATCTGGGGGTGGAATATGAGAACAGTTCAGGGGGGGTCATGAGAACAGTTCGGGGGGGGGGACATGAGAACAGTTCGCGGGGGGACATGAGAACATTTCGGGGGGGACATGAGGACAGTTCGGGGGGGGAGATGAGGACAATTCGGGGGGGACATGAGGACAGTTCGGGGGGGACATGAGGACAGTTCGGGGGGGGGACATGGGAACAATGCGGGAGGGGGACATGAGAACAGTTCGGGGGGGGACATGGGAAACAGTTCGGGGGGGTACATGAGAACAGTTCGGGGGGGACATGAGAACAGTTTGGTGGGGGTACATGAGGACAGTTCGGGGGGGACATGGGAACAATGCGGGAGGGGGACATGAGAACAGTTCGGGGGGGGACATGGGAACAGTTCGGGGGGGACATGAGAACAGTTTAGTGGGGGTACATGAGGACAGTTCGGGGGGGACATGAGAACAGTTCGGTGGGGGGTCATGAGAACAGTTCGGTGGGGGTACATGAGGACAGTTCGGGGGGGGACATGAGAACAGTTCGGGGGGGGTACATGAGAACAGTTCGGGGGGGGACATGAGAACAGTTCGGGGGGGGACATGAGAACAGTTCGGGGGGGGCGAACATGAGAATAGTTTGGGGGGGGGGCATGAGAACAGTTCGCGGGGGGACATGGGAACAATTCGGGGGGACATGAGAACAGTTCGGGGGGAAATGAGAACAGTTCGGGGGGGGACATGAGAACAGTTCGGGGGGTGACATGAGGACAGTTCGGGGGGGACATGAGGACAGTTCGGGGGGGGAGATGAGGACAGTTCGGGGGGTACATGAGGACAGTTCGGGGGGGGACATGAGGACAGTTCGGGGGGGGAGATGAGGACAGTTCGGGGGGGACATGAGAACAGTTCAGGGGGGGACATGGGAACAGTTCGGGGGGGGACATGAGAACAGTTCGGTGGGGGGACATGAGGACAGTTCGGGGGGGACATGAGGACAGTTCGGGGGGTACATGAGGACTGTTCGGGGGGGACATGAGAACAGTTCGGGGGGGGACTTGAGAACAGTTCGGGGGGGACATGAGAACAGTTCGGGGGGGGCGAACATGAGAATAGTTTGGCGGGTGCATGAGAACAGTTCGGGGGGGGAATATGAGAACAGTTCAGGGGGGGACATGAGAACAGTTCGGGGGGGACATGCGAACATTTCGGGGGGACATGAGAACAGTTCGGGGGGGACATGAGAACAGTTCGGGGGGGACATGAGAACAGTTCGGGGGGGGACATGAGAACAGTTCGGGGGGGACATGAGAACAGTTCGGGGGGGACATGAGAACAGTTCGGGGGGGGTCATGAGAACAGTTCGGGGGGACATGAGAACAGTTCGGGGGGGACATGAGAACAGTTCGGGGGGGACATGGGAACAGTTCGGGGGGACATGAGAACACTTCGGGGGGGGGAATATGAGAACAGTTCGGGGGGGGACATCGGAACAGTTCGGGGGGACATGAGAACAGTTCGGGGGGGGGACATGGGAACAGTTCGGGGGGGGACATGAGGACAGTTCTGGGGGCGACATGGGAACAATTCGGGGTGGGGGCATGAGGACAGTTCGGGAGGGTACATGAGGACAGTTCGGGGGGGGCATGAGAACTGATCGGGGGGGGACATGAGAACAGTTCGGGAGGGGACATCAGAATAGTTCGGGGGGACATGAGAACAGTTCGGGGGAGGACATGAGAATAGTTCGGGGGGGACATGAGAACAGATCGGGGGGGGGACATGAGAACAGTTCGGGGGGGTACATGAGGACAGTTCGGGGGGGGACATGAGGACAATTCGGGGGGGACATGAGGACAGTTCGGGGGGGACATGAGGACAGTTCGGGGGGGGACATGGGAACAATGCGGGAGGGGGGACATGAGAACAGTTCGGGGGGGGACATGGGAACAGTTCGGGGGGGGACATGAGAACAGTTCGGGGGGGACATGAGAACAGTTTGGTGGGGGTACATGAGGACAGTTCGGGGGGGACATGAGGACAGTTCGGGGGGAACATGAGGACTGTTCGGGAGGGACATGAGAACAGTTCGGGGGGAGACATGAGAACAGTTCGGGGGGGACATGAGAACAGTTCCGGGGGGGCGAACATGAGAATAGTTTGGGGGGTGCATGAGAACAGTTCTGGGGGGGAATATGAGAACAGTTCAGGGGGGGACATGGGAACAGTTCAGTGGGGGACATGGGAACAGTTCGGGGGGGACATGGGAACAGTTCGGGGGGGGGGGACATGAGAACAGTTCGGTGGGGGTACATGAGGACAGTTCGGGGGGGACATGAGGACAGTTCGGGGGGGGGAGATGAGAACAGTTCGGGGAGGGACATGAGGGCAGTTCGGGGGGGGTCATGAGAACAGTTCGAGGAGGACATGAGGACAGTTCGGGGGGGGAGATGAGAACAGTTCGGGGGGGGGACATGGGAACAGTTCGGGGGGGGACATGAGAACAGTTCGGTGGGGGGACATGAGGACAGTTCGGGGGGGACATGAGGACAGTTCGGGGGGAACATGAGGACTGTTCGGGGGGGACATGAGAACAGTTCGGGGGGGGACATGAGAACAGTTCGGGGGGGACATGAGAACAGTTCCGGAGGTGGCGAACATGAGAATAGTTTGGGGGGTGCATGAGAACAGTTCGGGGGGGGAATATGAGAACAGTTCAGGGGGGGGACATGAGAACAGTTTGGGGGGGACATGGGAACAGTTCGGGGGGGGACATGAGGACAGTTCTGGGGGCGACATGGGAACAATTCGGGGTGGGGGCATGAGGACAGTTCGGGGGGGTACATGAGGACAGTTCGGGGGGGGCATGAGAACAGATCGGGGGGGGACATGAGAACAGTTCGGGAGGGGACATCAGAATAGTTCGGGGGGACATGAGAACAGTTCGGGGGAGGACATGAGAATAGTTCGGGGGGACATGAGAACAGATCGGGGGGGGACATGAGAATAGTTCGGGGGGGACATGAGAACAGTTGGTGGGGGGACATGAGGACAGTTCGGGGGGGACATGAGAACAGACCAGGGGGGGAAATGCGAACAGTTCGGGGGGGACATGAGAACAGTTCGGGGGGGACATGGGAACAGTTCGGGGAGGACATGAGGACAGTTGGGGGGGGACATGAGAACAGTTCGGGGGGGGACATGGGAACAGTTCGGGGGGGGACATGACGACAGTTCGGGGGGGGACATGGGAACAATTCGGTGGGGGTACATGAGGACAGTTCGGGGGGGACATGAGAACAGTTCGGGGGAGGACATGGGAACAGTTCGGTGGGGGACATGAGAACAGTTCGGGGGGGACATGAGAACAGTTCGGGGGGGGGACATGAGAACTGTTTGGGGGGGACATGAGGACAGTTCGGGGGGGGGACATGAGAACAGGTCGGTGGGGAGGACATGAGAACAGATCTGGGGGTGGAATATGAGAACAGTTCGGGGGGGACATGAGAACAGTTCGGGGGGGGGGACATGAGAACAGTTCGGGGGGGGACATGAGAACAGTTTGGGGGGGACATGAGGACAGTTCGGGGGGGGACATGAGGACAGTTCGGGGGGGGACATGGGAACAATGCGGGAGGGGGACATGAGAACAGTTCGGGGGGGGACATGGGAACAGTTCGGGGGGGGGACATGAGAACAGTTCGGGGGGGACATGAGAACAGTTTGGTGGGGGTACATGAGGACAGTTCGGGGGGGACATGAGGACAGTTCGGGGGGAACATGAGGACTGTTCGGGGGGGACATGAGAACAGTTCGGGGGGAGACATGAGAACAGTTCGGGGGGGACATGAGAACAGTTCCGGGGGGGCGAACATGAGAATAGTTTGGGGGGTGCATGAGAACAGTTCGGGGGGGGAATATGAGAACAGTTCAGGGGGGGACATGAGAACAGTTTGGGGGGGACATGGGAACAGTTCGGGGGGGGACATGAGGACAGTTCTGGGGGCGACATGGGAACAATTCGGGGTGGGGGCATGAGGACAGTTCGGGGGGGTACATGAGGACAGTTCGGGGGGGGCATGAGAACAGATCGGGGGGGGGACATGAGAACAGTTCGGGAGGGGACATCACAATAGTTCGGGGGGACGTGAGAACAGTTCGGGGGAGGACATGAGAATAGTTCGGGGGGACATGAGAACAGATCGGGGGGGGACATGAGAATAGTTCGGGGGGGGACATGAGAACAGTTGGGGCGGGGACATGAGGACAGTTCGGGGGGGACATGAGAACAGACCGGGGGGGGAAATGCGAACAGTTCGGGGGGGACATGAGAACAGTTCGGGGGGGACATGGGAACAGTTCGGGGAGGACATGAGGACAGTTGGGGGGGGGACATGAGAACAGTTCGGGGGGGGACATGGGAACAGTTCGGGGGGGGGACATGACGACAGTTCGGGGGGGGACATGGGAACAATTCGGTGGGGGTACATGAGGACAGTTCGGGGGGGGACATGAGAACAGTTCGGGGGAGGACATGGGAACAGTTCGGTGGGGGACATGAGAACAGTTCGGGGGGGACATGAGAACAGTTCGGGGGGGGGACATGAGAACAGTTTGGGGGGGACATGAGGACAGTTCGGGGGGGGACATGAGAACAGGTCGGTGCGGAGGACATGAGAACAGATCTGGGGGTGGAATATGAGAACAGTTCAGGGGGGGGACATGAGAACAGTTCGGGGGGGGGACATGAGAACAGTTCGGGGGGGGACATGAGAACAGTTTGGGGGGGACATGAGGACAGTTCGGGGGGGGGAGATGAGGACAATTCGGGGGGGACATGAGGACAGTTCGGGGGGGACATGAGGACAGTTCGGGGGGGGACATGGGAACAATGCGGGAGGGGGACATGAGAACAGTTCGCGGGGGGACATGGGAACAATTCGGGGGGACATGAGAACAGTTCGGGGGGGAAATGAGAACAGTTCGGGGGGGGACATGAGAACAGTTCGGGGGGGGGACATGAGGACAGTTCGGAGGGGACATGAGGACAGTTCGGGGGGGGAGATGAGGACAGTTCTGGGGGTACATGAGGACAGTTCGGGGGGGGACATGAGGACAGTTCGGGGGGGAGATGAGGACAGTTCGGGGGGGGAGATGAGGACAGTTCGGGGGGGACATGTGAACAGTTCAGGGGGGGACATGGGAACAGTTCGGGGGGGGACATGAGAACAGTTCGGTGGGGGGACATGAGGACAGTTCGGGGGGGACATGAGGACAGTTCGGGGGGTACATGAGGACTGTTCGGGGGGGACATGAGAACAGTTCGGGGGGGGACTTGAGAACAGTTCGGGGGGGACATGAGAACAGTTCGGGGGGGGCGAACATGAGAATAGTTTGGGGGGTGCATGAGAACAGTTCGGGGGGGGAATATGAGAACAGTTCAGGGGGGGACATGAGAACAGTTCGGGGGGGACATGCGAACAGTTCGGGGGGACATGAGAACAGTTCGGGGGGGACATGAGAACAGTTCGGGGGGGACATGCGAACAGTTCGGGTGGGACATGAGAACAGTTCGGGGGGGACATGAGAACAGTTCGGGGGGACATGAGAACAGTTCGGGGGGGACATGAGAACAGTTCGGGGGGGACATGAGAACAGTTCGGGGGGGACATGGGAACAGTTCGGGGGGACATGAGAACAGTTCGGGGGGGACATGAGAACAGTTCGGGGGGGGAATATGAGAACAGTTCGGGGGGGGGACATGGGAACAGTTCGGGGGGACATGAGAACAGTTCGGGGGGGGGACATGGGAACAGTTCGGGGGGGGACATGAGGACAGTTCTGGGGGCGACATGGGAACAATTCGGGGTGGGGGCATGAGGACAGTTCGGGAGGGTACATGAGGACAGTTCGGGGGGGGCATGAGAACTGATCGGGGGGGACATGAGAACAGTTCGGGAGGGGACATCAGAATAGTTCGGGGGGACATGAGAACAGTTCGGGGGAGGACATGAGAATAGTTCGGGGGGACATGAGAACAGATCGGGGGGGGGACATGAGAACAGTTCGGGGGGGTACATGAGGACAGTTCGGGGGGGACATGAGAACAGTTCGGTGGGGGACATGAGAATAGTTCGGGGGGACATGAGAACAGTCCGGGTGGGGACATGGGAACAGTTCGGGGGGGCATGAGAACAGATCGGTGGGGGACATGGGAACAATTCGGGGGTGGGGGACATGAGAACAGTTCGGGGGGAGCATGAGAACAGTTCAGGGGGAACATGGCAACAATTCGGGGGGGGACATGGGAACAGTTCGGGGGGGGACATGGGAACAATTCGGGGGGGGGGACATGAGAACAATTCGGGGGGGGACATGAGAACAGATCCGGGGGGGGACATGCGAACAGTTCGGGGGGGGACATGGGAACAGTTCGGGGGGGCATGAGAACAGATCGGACCGGGACATGGGAACAATTCGGGGGTGGGGGACATGAGAACAGTTCGGGGGGGCATGAGAACAGTTCAGGGGGGCACATGGGAACAATTCGGGGGGGGACATGGGAACAGTTCGGGGGGGGACATGGGAACAATTCGGGGGGGGACATGAGAACAGATCCGGGGGGGACATGCGAACAGTTCGGGGGGGGGACATGGGAACAGTTCGTGTGGGGCATGAGAACAGATCGGGGGGGGACATGGGAACAATTCGGGGGTGGGGGACATGAGAACAGTTCGGGGGGGACATGGGAACAGTTCGGGGGTGGGGGACATGAGAACAGTTCGGGGGGGACATGGGAACAATTCGGGGGGGACATGAGGACAGTTCGGGCGGGGACATGGGAACAGTTCGGGGGGGGACATGAGGACAGTTCGGGGGGGGACATGGGAACAATTCGGGGCGGGTCGTGAGAACGGTTCAGGGGGGGGACATGGGAACAATTCGGGGGGGGACATGAGAACAGTTCGGGGGGGGGACATGGGAACAGTTCGGGGGGGGACATGAGAACAGTTCGGTGGGGGTACATGTGGACAGTTCGGGGGGGATTGAGAACAGTTCGGGGGGGGGACATGAGAACAGTTCGGGGGGGACATGAGAACAGTTCGGGGGGGACATGAGAACAGTTCGGGGGGGACATGAGAACAGTTCGGGGGGGGGCGAACATGAGAATAGTTTGGGGGGGGCATGAGAACAGTTCGGGGTGGGACATGGGAACAGTTCAGGGGGACATGAGAACAGTTCGGGGGGGGACATGGGAACAGTTCGGTGGGGGTACATGAGGACAGTTCGGGGGGGACATGAGAACAGTTCGGGGGGGGACATGGGAACAGTTCAGTGAGGGACATGAGAACAGTTCGGGGGGGACATGAGAACAGTTCGGGGGGGTACATGAGAACAGTTCGGGGGGGACATGAGGACAGTTCGGGGGGGGACATGAGAACAGGTCGGTGGGGAGGACATGAGAACAGATCTGGGAGTGGAATATGAGAACAGTTCAGGGGGGGGTCATGAGAACAGTTCGGGGGGGGGGACATGAGAACAGTTCGGGGGGGGACATGAGAACAGTTCGGGGGGGACATGAGGACAGTTCGGGGGGGAGATGAGGACAATTCGGGGGGGACATGAGGACAGTTCGGGGGGGACATGAGGACAGTTCGGGGGGGGACATGGGAACAATGCGGGAGGGGGACATGAGAACAGTTCGGGGGGGGACATGAGGACAGTTCGGGGGGGACATGAGAACAGTTCGGGGGGGTACATGAGAACAGTTCGGTGGGGGTACATGTGGACAGTTCGGGGGGGATTGAGAACAGTTCGGGGGGGGACATGAGAACAGTTCGGGGGGGACATGAGAACAGTTCGGGGGGGGCGAACATGAGAATAGTTTGGGGGGGGGCATGAGAACAGTTCGGGGGGGGACATGGGAACAATTCGGGGGGACATGAGAACAGTTCGGGGGGGAAATGAGAACAGTTCGGGGGGGGACATGAGAACAGTTCGGGGGGGGACATGAGGACAGTTCGGGGGGGACATGAGGACAGTTCGGGGGGGGAGATGAGGACAGTTCAGGGGGTACATGAGGACAGTTCGGGGGGGGACATGAGGACAGTTCGGGGGGGGAGATGAAGACAGTTCGGGGGGGACATGAGAACAGTTCAGGGAGGGACATGGGAACAGTTCGGGGGGGGGACATGAGAACAGTTCGGTGGGGGGACATGAGGACAGTTCGGGGGGGACATGAGAACAGTTCGGGGGGGGACATGAGAACAGTTCGGGGGGGACATGAGAACAGTTCGGGGGGGGACATGAGAACAGTTCGGGGGGGGCGAACATGAGAATAGTTTGGGGGGTGCATGAGAACAGTTCGGGGGGGGAATATGAGAACAGTTCAGGGGGGACATGAGAACAGTTCGGGGGGTACATGCGAACAGTTCGGGGGGACATGAGAACAGTTCGGGGGGGACATGAGAACAGTTCGGGGGTGACATGCGAACAGTTCGGGGGGACATGAGAACAGTTCGGGGGGGACATGAGAACAGTTCGGGGGGGGAATATGAGAACAGTTCGGGGGGGGGACATGGGAACAGTTCGGGGGGGACATGAGAACAGTTCGGGGGGGGACATGGGAACAGTTCGGGGGGGGACATGGGGACAGTTCTGGGGGCGACATGGGAACAATTCGGGGTGGGGGCATGAGGACAGTTCGGGAGGGTACATGAGGACAGTTCGGGGGGGGCATGAGAACAGATCGGGGGGGACATGAGAACAGTTCGGGAGGGGACATCAGAATAGTTCGGGGGGACATGAGAACAGTTCGGGGGAGGACATGAGAATAGTTCGGGGGGACATGAGAACAGATCGGGGGGGGGACATGAGAACAGTTCGGGGGGCTACATGAGGACAGTTCGGGGGGGACATGAGAACAGTTCGGTGGGGGACATGAGAATAGTTCGGGGGGACATGAGAACAGTTCGGGGGGGGAAATGGGTACAGTTCGGGGGGGCATGAGAACAGATCGGTGGGGGACATGGGAACAATTCGGGGGTGGGGGACATGAGAACAGTTCGGGGGGGGCATGAGAACAGTTCAGGGGGGCACATGGGAACAATTCGGGGGGGGACATGGGAACAGTTCGGGGGGGGACATGGGAACAGTTCGGGGGGGGACATGAGAACAATTCGGGGGGGGACATGAGAACAGATCCGGGGGGGACATGCGAACAGTTCGGGGGGGGACATGGGAACAGTTCGGGGGGGGCATGAGAACAGATCGGGGCGGGACATGGGAACAATTCGGGGGTGGGGGACATGAGAACAGTTCGGGGGGGCATGAGAACAGTTCAGGGGGGCACATGGGAACAATTCGGGCGGGGACATGGGAACAGTTCGGGGGGGGACATGGGAACAATTCGGGGGGGGACATGAGAACAGATCCGGGGGGGACATGCGAACAGTTCGGGGGGGGGAAATGGGAACAGTTCGGGGGGACATGAGAATAGTTCGGGGGGGGGACATGGGAACAGTTCGTGTGGGGCATGGGAACAGATCGGGGGGGGACATGGGAACAATTCGGGAGTGGGGGACATGAGAACAGTTCGGTGGGGGTACATGAGGACAGTTCGGGGGGGGACATGGGAACAGTTCGGGGGTGGGGGACATGAGAACAGATCGGGGGGGACATGGGAACAGTTCGGGGGTGGGGAACATGAGAACAGTTCGGGGGGGGTACATGGGAACAGTTCGGGGGGGTACATGAGGACAGTTCGGGGGGGGACATGGGAACAATTCGGGGCGGGTCGTGAGAACGGTTCGGGGGGGGACATGGGAACAATTCGGGGGGGGACATGAGAACAGTTCGGGGGGGGGACATGGGAACAGTTCGGGGGGGGACATGAGAACAGTTCGGTGGGAGTACATGTGGACAGTTCGGGGGGGATTGAGAACAGTTCGGGGGGGGACATGAGAACAGTTCGGGGGGGACATGAGAACAGTTCGGGGGGGACATGAGAACAGTTCGGGGGGGGCGAACATGAGAATAGTTTGGGGGGGGCATGAGAACAGTTCGGGGGGGGAAATGGGAACAGTTCAGGGGGACATGGGAACAGTTCAGGGGGACATGAGAACAGTTCGGGGGGGAAATGAAAACAGTTCGGGGGGGGACATGAGAACAGTTCGGTGGGGGTACATGAGGACAGTTCGGGGGGGACATGAGGACAGTTCGGGGGGGGAGATGAGGACAGTTCGGGGGGGGAGATGAGGACAGTTCGGGGGGGACATGGGAACAATTCGGGGGGGGACATGAGAACAGTTCGGGGGGGGACATGGGAACAGTTCGGGGGGGGGACATGAGAACAGTTCGGTGGGAGTACATGTGGACAGTTCGAGGGGGATTGAGAACAGTTCGGGGGGGGACATGAGAACAGTTCGGGGGGGACATGAGAACAGTTCGGGGGGGACATGAGAACAGTTCGGGGGGGGCGAACATGAGAATAGTTTGGGGGGGGCATGAGAACAGTTCGGGGGGGGAAATGGGAACAGTTCAGGGGGACATGGGAACAGTTCAGGGGGACATGAGAACAGTTCGGGGGGGAAATGAAAACAGTTCGGGGGGGGACATGAGAACAGTTCGGTGGGTGTACATGAGGACAGTTCGGGGGGGACATGAGGACAGTTCGGGGGGGGAGATGAGGACAGTTCGGGGGGGACATGAGGACAGTTCGGGGGGGGACATGAGGACAGTTCGGGGGGGGAGATGAGGACAGTTCGGGGGGGACATGAGAACAGTTCGGGGGGGACATGAGGACAGTTCGGGGGGGGAGATGAGAACAGTTCGGGGGGGGACATGGGAACAGTTCGGGAGGGGACATGAGTACAGTTTGGTGGGGGGACATGAGGACAGTTCGGGGGGGACATGAGGACAGTTCGGGGGGTACATGAGGACTGTTCGGGGGGGACATGAGAACAGTTCGGGGGGGGAAATGGGTACAGTTCGGGGGGGCATGAGAACAGATCGGTGGGGGACATGGGAACAATTCGGGGGTGGGGGACATGAGAACAGTTCGGGGGGGGCATGAGAACAGTTCAGGGGGGCACATGGGAACAATTCGGGGGGGGACATGGGAACAGTTCGGGGGGGGACATGGGAACAGTTCGGGGGGGGACATGAGAACAATTCGGGGGGGGACATGAGAACAGATCCGGGGGGGACATGCGAACAGTTCGGGGGGAGACATGGGAACAGTTCGGGGGGGGCATGAGAACAGATCGGGGCGGGACATGGGAACAATTCGGGGGTGGGGGACATGAGAACAGTTCGGGGGGGCATGAGAACAGTTCAGGGGGGCACATGGGAACAATTCGGGGGGGGACATGGGAACAGTTCGGGGGGGGGACATGGGAACAATTCGGGGGGGGACATGAGAACAGATCCGGGGGGGACATGCGAACAGTTCGGGGGGGGGAAATGGGAACAGTTCGGGGGGACATGAGAATAGTTCGGGGGGGGGACATGGGAACAGTTCGTGTGGGGCATGGGAACAGATCGGGGGGGGGACATGGGAACAATTCGGGAGTGGGGGACATGAGAACAGTTCGGTGGGGGTACATGAGGACAGTTCGGGGGGGGACATGGGAACAGTTCGGGGGTGGGGGACATGAGAACAGATCGGGGGGGACATGGGAACAGTTCGGGGGTGGGGGACATGAGAACAGTTCGGGGGGGGTACATGGGAACAGTTCGGGGGGGTACATGAGGACAGTTCGGGGGGGGACATGGGAACAATTCGGGGCGGGTCGTGAGAACGGTTCGGGGGGGGACATGGGAACAATTCGGGGGGGGGACATGAGAACAGTTCGGGGGGGGACATGGGAACAGTTCGGGGGGGGACATGAGAACAGTTCGGTGGGAGTACATGTGGACAGTTCGGGGGGGATTGAGAACAGTTCGGGGGGGGACATGAGAACAGTTCGGGGGGGACATGAGAACAGTTCGGGGGGGACATGAGAACAGTTCGGGGGGGGCGAACATGAGAATAGTTTGGGAGGGGCATGAGAACAGTTCGGGGGGGGAAATGGGAACAGTTCAGGGGGACATGGGAACAGTTCAGGGGGACATGAGAACAGTTCGGGGGGGAAATGAAAACAGTTCGGGGGGGGACATGAGAACAGTTCGGTGGGGGTACATGAGGACAGTTCGGGGGGGACATGAGGACAGTTCGGGGGGGGAGATGAGGACAGTTCGGGGGGGACATGGGAACAATTCGGGGGGGGACATGAGAACAGTTCGGGGGGGGACATGGGAACAGTTCGGGGGGGGACATGAGAACAGTTCGGTGGGAGTACATGTGGACAGTTCGGGGGGGATTGAGAACAGTTCGGGGGGGGGACATGAGAACAGTTCGGGGGGGACATGAGAACAGTTCGGGGGGGACATGAGAACAGTTCGGGGGGGGCGAACATGAGAATAGTTTGGGGGGGGCATGAGAACAGTTCGGGGGGGGAAATGGGAACAGTTCAGGGGGACATGGGAACAGTTCAGGGGGACATGAGAACAGTTCGGGGGGGAAATGAAAACAGTTCGGGGGGGGACATGAGAACAGTTCGGTGGGGGTACATGAGGACAGTTCGGGGGGGACATGAGGACAGTTCGGGGGGGGAGATGAGGACAGTTCGGGGGGGACATGAGGACAGTTCGGGGGGGGACATGAGGACAGTTCGGGGGGGGAGATGAGGACAGTTCGGGGGGGACATGAGAACAGTTCGGGGGGGACATGAGGACAGTTCGGGGGGGGAGATGAGAACAGTTCGGGGGGGGACATGGGAACAGTTCGGGAGGGGACATGAGAACAGTTTGGTGGGGGGACATGAGGACAGTTCGGGGGGGGACATGAGGACAGTTCGGGGGGTACATGAGGACTGTTCGGGGGGGACATGAGAACAGTTCGCGGGGGGACATGAGAACAGTTCGGGGGGGGACATGAGAACAGTTCGGGGGGGCGACCATGAGAATAGTTTGGGGGGTGCATGAGAACAGTTCGGGGGGGGAATATGAGAACAGTTCAGGGGGGTGACATGAGAACAGTTCGGGGGGGACATGGGAACAGTTCGGGGGGACATGAGAACAGTTCGGGGGGAACATGAGAACAGTTCGGGGGGGAATATGAGAACAGTTCGGGGGGGGACATGGGAACAGTTCGGGGGGACATGAGAACAGTTCGGGGGGGGACATGGGAACAGTTCGGGGGGGGACATGAGGACAGTTCTGGGGGCGACATGGGAACAATTCGAGGTGGGGGCATGAGGACAGTTCGGGGGGGTACATGAGGACAGTTCGGGGGGGACATGAGAACAGATCGGGGGGGGACATGAGAACAGTTCGGGAGGGGACATCAGAATAGTTCGGGGGGACATGAGAACAGTTCGGGGGAGGACATGAGAATAGTTCGGAGGGACATGAGAACAGATCGGGGGGGGACATGAGAATAGTTCAGGGGGGACATGAGAACAGTTGGGGGGGGGACATGAGGACAGTTCGGGGGGGACATGAGAACAGACCGGGGGGGGAAATGCGAACAGTTCGGGGGGGACATGAGAACAGTTCGAGGGACGACATGAGAATAGTTCGGGGGGACATGAGAACAGTTCGGGGGGCACATGAGAACAGTTCGGGGGGGACATGAGGACAGTTCGGGGGGGACATGAAGACAGTTCGGGGGGGACATGAGGACAGTTCGGGGGGGGACATGAGGACAGTTCGGGGGGGGACATGAGAACAGTTCTGGGGGGACATGAGGACAGTTCGGGGGGGGGACATGAGAACAGTTCGGGGGGGGACATGGGAACAGTTCGGGGGGGGACATGGGAACAGTTCGGGGGGGGACATGACGACAGTTCGGGGGGGGGACATGGGAACAATTCGGTGGGGGTACATGAGGACAGTTCGGGGGGGGACATGAGAACAGTTCGGGGGGGACATGAGAACAGTTCGGGGGGGACATGAGAACAGTTCGGGG
This sequence comes from Isurus oxyrinchus, assembly GCA_026770705.1. Taxonomy (NCBI): domain Eukaryota; kingdom Metazoa; phylum Chordata; class Chondrichthyes; order Lamniformes; family Lamnidae; genus Isurus; species Isurus oxyrinchus. The sequence continues at coordinate 13,504 of JANJGN010004473.1, read as the reverse complement.
GGCACATGAGAACAGTTCGGGGGGGGGGCGAACATGAGAATAGTTTGGGGGGGGCATGAGAACAGTTCGGGGGGGGAATATGAGAACAGTTCAGGGGGGGGACATGGGAACAGTTCGGGGGGGGACATGAGAACAGTTTGGGGGGACATGAGAACAGTTCGGGGGGGACATGAGAACAGTTCGGTGGGGGGACATGAGAACAGTTCGGTGGGGGTACATGAGGACAGTTCGGGGGGGCCATGAGGACAGTTCGGGGGGGGAGATGAGAACAGTTCGGGGGGGGACATGAGGGCAGTACGGGGGGGGGACATGAGAACAGTTCGGGGGGGGACATGAGGACAGATCAGGGGGGGAGATGAGAACAGTTCAGGGGGGGACATGAGGACAGTTCGGGGGGGGAGATGAGAATAGTTCGGGGGGGACATGAGAACAGTTCGGGGGGGGTACATGGGAACAGTTCGGGGGGGGACATGAGAACAGTTCGGTGGGGGGGACATGAGGACAGTTCTGGGGGGACATGAGGACAGTTCGTGGGGTACATGAGGACTGTTCGGGGGGGACATGAGAACATTTCGGGGGGGGGCGAACATGAGAATAGTTTGGGGGGTGCATGAGAACAGTTCGGGGGGGGAATATGAGAACAGTTCAGGGGGGGACATGGGAACAGTTCAGGGGGGGACATGGGAACAGTTCGGGGGGGACATGAGAACAGTTCGGGGGGGGGGACATGAGAACAGTTCGGTGGGGGTACATGAGGACAGTTCGGGGGGGGTACATGAGGACAGTTCGGGGGGGACATGAGGACAGTTCGGGGGGGGAGATGAGAACAGTTCGGGGAGGGACATGAGGGCAGTTCGGGGGGGGGACATGAGAACAGTTCGGGGGGGACATGAGGACAGTTCGGGGGGGGAGATGAGAACAGTTCGCGGGGGGACATGGGAACAGTTCGGGGGGGGACATGAGAACAGTTCGGTGGGGGGACATGAGGACAGTTCGGGGGGGACATGAGGACAGTTCGGGGGGAACATGAGGGCTGTTCGGGGGGGGACATGAGAACAGTTCGGTGGGTGGACATGAGAACAGTTCGGGGGGGGACATGGGAACAATTCGGGGGTGGGGGACATGAGAACAGTTCGGGGGGGGACATGGGAACAGTTCGGGGGTGGGGGACATGAGAACAGTTCGGGGGGGACATGGGAACAATTCGGGGGGGGACATGAGGACAGTTCGGGCGGGGACATGGGAACAGTTCGGGGGGGGACATGAGGACAGTTCGGGGGGGGTGATGGGAACAATTCGGGGCGGGTCGTGAGAACGGTTCAGGGGGGGGGACATGGGAACAATTCGGGGGGGGACATGAGAACAGTTCGGGGGGGGACATGGGAACAGTTCGGGGGGGGACATGAGAACAGTTCGGTGGGGGTACATGTGGACAGTTCGGGGGGGATTGAGAACAGTTCGGGGGGGGGACATGAGAACAGTTCGGGGGGGACATGAGAACAGTTCGGGGGGGACATGAGAACAGTTCGGGGGGGACATGAGAACAGTTCGGGGGGGGCAAACATGAGAATAGTTTGGGGGGGGCATGAGAACAGTTCGGTGTGGGACATGGGAACAGTTCAGGGGGACATGAGAACAGTTTGGTGGGGGGACATGGGAACAGTTCGGGGGGGGACATGACGACAGTTCGGGGGGGGACATGGGAACAATTCGGTGGGGGTACATGAGGACAGTTCGGGGGGGACATGAGAACAGTTCGGGGGGAGGACATGGGAACAGTTCGGTGAGGGACATGAGAACAGTTCGGGGGGGACATGAGAACAGTTCGGGGGGGTACATGAGAACAGTTCGGGGGGGACATGAGGACAGTTCGGGGGGGGGACATGAGAACAGGTCGGTGGGGAGGACATGAGAACAGATCTGGGGGTGGAATATGAGAACAGTTCAGGGGGGGTCATGAGAACAGTTCGGGGGGGGGGACATGAGAACAGTTCGGGGGGGGACATGAGAACAGTTCGGGGGGGACATGAGGACAGTTCGGGGGGGGAGATGAGGACAATTCGGGGGGGACATGAGGACAGTTCGGGGGGGGACATGAGGACAGTTCGGGGGGGGACATGGGAACAATGCGGGAGGGGGACATGAGAAAAGTTCGGGGGGGGACATGGGAACAGTTCGGGGGGGGACATGGGAACAGTTCGGGGGGGACATGAGAACAGTTTGGTGGGGGTACATGAGGACAGTTCGGGGGGGGACATGAGAACAGTTCGGTGGGGGGTCATGAGAACAGTTCGGTGGGGGTACATGAGGACAGTTCGGGGGGGACATGAGAACAGTTCGGCGGGGTACATGAGAACAGTTCGGTGGGGGTACATGTGGACAGTTCGGGGGGGATTGAGAACAGTTCGGGGGGGACATGAGAACAGTTCGGGGGGGTACATGAGAACAGTTCGGGGGGGACATGAGGACAGTTCGGGGGGGGGACATGAGAACAGGTCGGTGGGGAGGACATGAGAACAGATCTGGGGGTGGAATATGAGAACAGTTCAGGGGGGGTCATGAGAACAGTTCGGGGGGGGGGACATGAGAACAGTTCGGGGGGGGGACATGAGAACAGTTCGGGGGGGACATGAGGACAGTTCGGGGGGGGAGATGAGGACAATTCGGGGGGGACATGAGGACAGTTCGGGGGGGACATGAGGACAGTTCGGGGGGGGGACATGGGAACAATGCGGGAGGGGGACATGAGAACAGTTCGGGGGGGGACATGGGAACAGTTCGGGGGGGGACATGGGAACAGTTCGGGGGGGACATGAGAACAGTTTGGTGGGGGTACATGAGGACAGTTCGGGGGGGGACATGAGAACAGTTCGGTGGGGGGTCATGAGAACAGTTCGGTGGGGGTACATGAGGACAGTTCGGGGGGGACATGAGAACAGTTCGGGGGGGTACATGAGAACAGTTCGGTGGGGGTACATGTGGACAGTTCGGGGGGGATTGAGAACAGTTCGGGGGGGGACATGAGAAAAGTTCGGGGGGGACATGAGAACAGTTCGGGGGGGGGCGAACATGAGAATAGTTTGGGGGGGGGCATGAGAACAGTTCGGGGGGGGGCATGAGAACAGTTCGGGGGGGGACATGGGAACAATTCGGGGGGACATGAGAACAGTTCGGGGGGGAAATGAGAACAGTTCGGGGGGGGACATGAGAACAGTTCGGGGGGGGACATGAGGACAGTTCGGGGGGGACATGAGGACAGTTCGGGGGGGGAGATGAGGAGAGTTCAGGGGGTACATGAGGACAGTTCGGGGGGGGACATGAGGACAGTTCGGTGGGGAAATGAGGACAGTTCGGGGGGGACATGAGAACAGTTCAGGGGGGGACATGGGAACAGTTCGGGGGGGGGACATGGGAACAGTTCGGTGGGGGGACATGAGGACAGTTCGGGGGGGACATGAGGACAGTTCGGGGGGTACATGAGGACTGTTCGGGGGGGACATGAGAACAGTTCGGGGGGGGACATGAGAACAGTTCGGGGGGGACATGAGAACAGTTCGGGGGGGGCGAACATGAGAATAGTTTGGGGGGTGCATGAGATCAGTTCGGGGGGGGAATATGAGAACAGTTCAGGGGGGGACATGAGAACAGTTCGGGGGGTACATGCGAACAGTTCGGGGGGACATGAGAACAGTTCGGGGGGGACATGAGAACAGTTCGGGGGGGACATGAGAACAGTTCGGGGGGGACATGCGAACAGTTCGGGGGGACATGAGAACAGTTCGGGGGGGACATGAGAACAGTTCGGGGGGGGAATATGAGAACAGTTCGGGGGGGGGACATGGGAACAGTTCGGGGGGACATGAGAACAGTTCGGGGGGGGACATGGGAACAGTTCGGGGGGGGGCATGAGGACAGTTCTGGGGGCGACATGGGAACAATTCGGGGTGGGGGCATGAGGACAGTTCGGGAGGGTACATGAGGACAGTTCGGGGGGGGCATGAGAACAGATCGGGGGGGACATGAGAACAGTTCGGGAGGGGACATCAGAATAGTTCGGGGGGACATGAGAACAGTTCGGGGGAGGACATGAGAATAGTTCGGGGGGACATGAGAACAGATCGGGGGGGGGGACATGAGAACAGTTCGGGGGGGGTACATGAGGACAGTTCGGGGGGGACATGAGAACAGTTCGGTGGGGGACATGAGAATAGTTCGGGGGGACATGAGAACAGTTCGGGGGGGGAAATGGGTACAGTTCGGGGGGGCATGAGAACAGATCGGGGGGGGACATGGGAACAATTCGGGGGTGGGGGACATGAGAACAGTTCGGGGGGGGCATGAGAACAGTTCAGGGGGGCACATGGGAACAATTCGGGGGGGGACATGGGAACAGTTCGGGGGGGGGACATGGGAACAGTTCGGGGGGGGGACATGGGAACAGTTCGGGGGGGGACATGAGAACAGATCCGGGGGGGACATGCGAACAGTTCGGGGGGGGACATGGGAACAGTTCGGGGGGGCATGAGAACAGATCGGGGCGGGACATGGAAACAATTCGGGGGTGGGGGACATGAGAACAGTTCGGGGGGGCATGAGAACAGTTCAGGGGGGCACATGGGAACAATTCGGGGGGGGACATGGGAACAGTTCGGGGGGGGACATGGGAACAATTCGGGGGGGGACATGAGAACAGATCCGGGGCGGACATGCGAACCGTTCGGGGGGGGGGAAATGGGAACAGTTCGGGGGGGACAAGAGAATAGTTCGGGGGGGGGACATGGGAACAGTTCGTGTGGGGCATGGGAACAGATCGGGGGGGGACATGGGAACAATTCGGGAGTGGGGGACATGAGAACAGTTCGGTGGGGGTACATGAGGACAGTTCGGGGGGGGACATGGGAACAGTTCGGGGGTGGGGGACATGAGAACAGATCGGGGGGGACATGGGAACAGTTCGGGGGTGGGGGACATGAGAACAGTTCGGGGGGGACATGGGAACAATTCGGGGGGGGACATGAGGACAGTTCGGGGGGGGGACATGGGAACAGTTCGGGGGGGTACATGAGGACAGTTCGGGGGGGGACATGGGAACAATTCGGGGCGGGTCGTGAGAACGGTTCGGGGGGGGACATGGGAACAGTTCGGGGGGGGACATGAGAACAGTTCGGGGGGGGACATGGGAACAGTTCGGGGGGGGGACATGAGAACAGTTCGGTGGGAGTACATGTGGACAGTTCGGGGGGGATTGAGAACAGTTCGGGGGGGGGGACATGAGAACAGTTCGGGGGGGACATGAGAACAGTTCGGGGGGGACATGAGAACAGTTCGGGGGGGGAGAACATGAGAATAGTTTGGGGGGGGCATGAGAACAGTTCGGGGGGGGAAATGGGAACAGTTCAGGGGGACATGGGAACAGTTCAGGGGGACATGAGAACAGTTCGGGGGGGAAATGAAAACAGTTCGGGGGGGGACATGAGAACAGTTCGGGGGGGGGACATGAGAACAGTTCGGTGGGGGTACATGAGGACAGTTCGGGGGGGACATGAGGACAGTTCGGGGGGGGAGATGAGGACAGTTCGGGGGGGCATGAGGACAGTTCGGGGGGGGGACATGAGGACAGTTCGCGGGGGGAGATGAGGACTGTTCGGGGGGGACATGAGAACAGTTCGGGGGGGACATGAGGACAGTTCGGGGGGGGAGATGAGAACAGTTCGGGGGGGGGACATGGGAACAGTTCGGGGGGGGACATGAGAACAGTTTGGTGGGGGGACATGAGGACAGTTCGGGGGGGACATGAGGACAGTTCGGGGGGTACATGAGGACAGTTCGGGGGGGACATGAGAACAGTTCGCGGGGGGACATGAGAACAGTTCGGGGGGGACATGAGAACAGTTCGGGGGGGCGACCATGAGAATAGTTTGGGGGGTGCATGAGAACAGTTCGGGGGGGGAATATGAGAACAGTTCAGGGGGGGGACATGAGAACAGTTCGGGGGGGACATGGGAACAGTTCGGGGGGACATGAGAACAGTTCGGGGGGAACATGAGAACAGTTCGGGGGGGAATATGAGAACAGTTCGGGGGGGGACATGGGAACAGTTCGGGGGGACATGAGAACAGTTCGGGGGGGGACATGGGAACAGTTCGGGGGGGGACATGAGGACAGTTCTGGGGGCGACATGGGAACAATTCGGGGTGGGGGCATGAGGACAGTTCGGGGGGGTACATGAGGACAGTTCGGGGGGGACATGAGAACAGATCGGGGGGGGACATGAGAACAGTTCGGGAGGGGACATCAGAATAGTTCGGGGGGACATGAGAACAGTTCGGGGGAGGACATGAGAATAGTTCGGGGGGACATGAGAACAGATCGGGGGGGGGACATGAGAATAGTTCAGGGGGGACATGAGAACAGTTGGGGGGGGGGACATGAGGACAGTTCGGGGGGGACATGAGAACAGACCGGGGGGGGAAATGCGAACAGTTCGGGGGGGACATGAGAACAGTTCGAGGGACGACATGAGAATAGTTCGGGGGGACATGAGAACAGTTCGGGGGGCACATGAGAACAGTTCGGGGGGGACATGAGGACAGTTCGGGGGGGACATGAGGACAGTTCGGGGGGGACATGAGGACAGTTCGGGGGGGGACATGAGGACAGTTCGGGGGGGGACATGAGAACAGTTCGGGGGGGGACATGAGAACAGTTCGGGGGGGACATGAGGACAGTTCGGGGGGGGGACATGAGAACAGTTCGGGGGGGGACATGGGAACAGTTCGGGGGGGGACATGGGAAAAGTTCGGGGGGGGACATGACGACAGTTCGGGGGGGGGACATGGGAACAATTCGGTGGGGGTACATGAGGACAGTTCGGGGGGGACATGAGAACAGTTCGGGGGGGACATGAGAACAGTTCGGGGGTACATGAGAACAGTTCGGGGGGGACATGAGAACAGTTCGGGGGGCACATGAGAACAGTTCGGGGGGGGGCGAACATGAGAATAGTTCGGGGGGGGGCATGAGAACAGTTCGGGGGGGAATATGAGAACAGTTCAGGGGGGGACATGGGAACAGTTCGGGGGGGGGACATGAGAACAGTTCGGGGGGACATGAGAACAGTTCGGGAGGGACATGAGAACAGTTCGGGGGGGGGACATGAGAACAGTTCGGTGGGGGTACATGAGGACAGTTCGGGGGGGCCATGAGGACAGTTCGGGGGGGGAGATGAGAACAGTTCGGGGGGGGACATGAGGGCAGTTCGGGGGGGGAGATGAGAACAGTTCGGGGGGGACATGAGGACAGATCAGGGGGGGGAGATGAGAACAGTTCAGGGGGGGACATGAGGACAGTTCGGGGGGGGAGATGAGAATAGTTCGGGGGGGACATGAGAACAGTTTGGGGGGGGTACATGGCAACAGTTCGGAGGGGGACATGAGAACAGTTCGGTGGGGGGACATGAGGACAGTTCGGGGGGGACATGAGGACAGTTCGTGGGGTACATGAGGACTGTTCGGGGGGGACATGAGAACATTTCGGGGGGGGCGAACATGAGAATATTTTGGGGGGTGCATGAGAACAATTCGGGGGGGGACATGAGAACAGATCCGGGGCGGACATGCGAACAGTTCGGGGGGGGGAAATGGGAACAGTTCGGGGGGACAAGAGAATAGTTCGGGGGGGGGGACATGGGAACAGTTCGTGTGGGGCATGGGAACAGATCGGGGGGGGACATGGGAACAATTCGGGAGTGGGGGACATGAGAACAGTTCGGTGGGGGTACATGAGGACAGTTCGGGGGGGGACATGGGAACAGTTCGGGGGTGGGGGACATGAGAACAGATCGGGGGGGACATGGGAACAGTTCGGGGGTGGGGGACATGAGAACAGTTCGGGGGGGACATGGGAACAATTCGGGGGGGGACATGAGGACAGTTCGGGGGGGGACATGGGAACAGTTCGGGGGGGACATGAGGACAGTTCGGGGGGGGACATGAGAACAGGTCGGTGGGGAGGACATGAGAACAGATCTGGGGGTGGAATATGAGAACAGTTCAGGGGGGGTCATGAGAACAGTTCGGGGGGGGGACATGAGAACAGTTCGGGGGGGGGACATGAGAACAGTTCGGGGGGGACATGAGGACAGTTCGGGGGGGGAGATGAGGACAATTCGGGGGGGACATGAGGACAGTTCGGGGGGGACATGAGGACAGTTCGGGGGGGGACATGGGAACAATGCGGGAGGGGGACATGAGAACAGTTCGGGGGGGGACATGGGAACAGTTCGGGGGGGGACATGGGAACAGTTCGGGGGGGACATGAGAACAGTTTGGTGGGGGTACATGAGGACAGTTCGGGGGGGGACATGAGAACAGTTCGGTGGGGGGTCATGAGAACAGTTCGGTGGGGGTACATGAGGACAGTTCGGGGGGACATGAGAACAGTTCGGGGGGGTACATGAGAACAGTTCGGTGGGGGTACATGTGGACAGTTCGGGGGGGATTGAGAACAGTTCGGGGGGGGACATGAGAAAAGTTCGGGGGGGACATGAGAACAGTTCGGGGGGGGCGAACATGAGAATAGTTTGGGGGGGGCATGAGAACAGTTCGGGGGGGGACATGGGAACAATTCGGGGGGACATGAGAACAGTTCGGGGGGGAAATGAGAACAGTTCGGGGGGGGACATGAGAACAGTTCGGGGGGGGGACATGAGGACAGTTCGGGGGGAACATGAGGACAGTTCGGGGGGGGTAGATGAGGACAGTTCAGGGGGTACATGAGGACAGTTCGGGGGGGGACATGAGGACAGTTCGGGGGGGAAATGAGGACAGTTCGGGGGGGACATGAGAACAGTTCAGGGGGGGACATGGGAACAGTTCGGGGGGGGACATGAGAACAGTTCGGTGGGGGGACATGAGGACAGTTCGGGGGGACATGAGGACAGTTCGGGGGGTACATGAGGACTGTTCGGGGGGGACATGAGAACAGTTCGGGGGGGGACATGAGAACAGTTCGGGGGGGGACATGAGAAACAGTTCGGGGGGGCGAACATGAGAATAGTTTGGGGGGGTGCATGAGATCAGTTCGGGGGGGGAATATGAGAACAGTTCAGGGGGGGACATGAGAACAGTTCGGGGGGTACATGCGAACAGTTCGGGGGGACATGAGAACAGTTCGGGGGGGACATGAGAACAGTTCGGGGGGGACATGCGAACAGTTCGGGGGGACATGAGAACAGTTCGGGGGGGACATGAGAACAGTTCGGGGGGGGAATATGAGAACAGTTCGGGGGGGGACATGGGAACAGTTCGGGGGGACATGAGAACAGTTCGGGGGGGGACATGGGAACAGTTCGGGGGGGGGCATGAGGACAGTTCTGGGGGCGACATGGGAACAATTCGGGGTGGGGGCATGAGGACAGTTCGGGAGGGTACATGAGGACAGTTCGGGGGGGGCATGAGAACAGATCGGGGGGGACATGAGAACAGTTCGGGAGGGGACATCAGAATAGTTCGGGGGGACATGAGAACAGTTCGGGGGAGGACATGAGAATAGTTCGGGGGGACATGAGAACAGATCGGGGGGGGGACATGAGAACAGTTCGGGGGGGTACATGAGGACAGTTCGGGGGGGACATGAGAACAGTTCGGTGGGGGACATGAGAATAGTTCGGGGGGACATGAGAACAGTTCGGGGGGGGAAATGGGTACAGTTCGGGGGGGCATGAGAACAGATCGGGGGGGGACATGGGAACAATTCGGGGGTGGGGGACATGAGAACAGTTCGGGGGGGGCATGAGAACAGTTCAGGGGGGCACATGGGAACAATTCGGGGGGGGGACATGGGAACAGTTCGGGGGGGGACATGGGAACAGTTCGGTGGGGGGACATGGGAACAGTTCGGGGGGGGGACATGAGAACAGATCCGGGGGGGACATGCGAACAGTTCGGGGGGGGACATGGGAACAGTTCGGGGGGTCATGAGAACAGATCGGGGCGGGACATGGGAACAATTCGGGGGTGGGGGACATGAGAACAGTTCGGGGGGGCATGAGAACAGTTCAGGGGGGCACATGGGAACAATTCGGGGGGGGACATGGGAACAGTTCGGGGGGGGACATGGGAACAATTCGGGGGGGGACATGAGAACAGATCCGGGGCGGACATGCGAACAGTTCGGGGGGGGGAAATGGGAACAGTTCGGGGGGACAAGAGAATAGTTCGGGGGGGGGACATGGGAACAGTTCGTGTGGGGCATGGGAACAGATCGGGGGGGGACATGGGAACAATTCGGGACTGGGGACATGAGAACAGTTCAGTGGGGGTACATGAGGACAGTTCGGGGGGGGACATGGGAACAGTTCGGGGGTGGGGGACATGAGAACAGATCGGGGGGGACATGGGAACAGTTCGGGGGTGGGGGACATGAGAACAGTTCGGGGGGGGACATGGGAACAATTCGGGGGGGGACATGAGGACAGTTCGGGGGGGGACATGGGAACAGTTCGGGGGGGTACATGAGGACAGTTCGGGGGGGGACATGGGAACAATTCGGGGCGGGTCGTGAGAACGGTTCGGGGGGGGACATGGGAACAGTTCGGGGGGGGACATGAGAACAGTTCGGGGGGGGACATGGGAACAGTTCGGGGGGGGACATGAGAACAGTTCGGTGGGAGTACATGTGGACAGTTCGGGGGGGATTGAGAACAGTTCGGGGGGGGACATGAGAACAGTTCGGGGGGGACATGAGAACAGTTCGGGGGGGACATGAGAACAGTTCGGGGGGGGAGAACATGAGAATAGTTTGGGGGGGGCATGAGAACAGTTCGGGGGGGGAAATGGGAACAGTTCAGGGGGACATGGGAACAGTTCAGGGGGACATGAGAACAGTTCGGGGGGAAATGAAAACAGTTCGGGGGGGGACATGAGAACAGTTCGGGGGGGGACATGAGAACAGTTCGGTGGGGGTACATGAGGACAGTTCGGGGGGGACATGAGGACAGTTCGGGGGGGGAGATGAGGACAGTTCGGGGGGGGCATGAGGACAGTTCGGGGGGGGACATGAGGACAGTTCGGGGGGGGAGATGAGGACTGTTCGGGGGGGACATGAGAACAGTTCGGGGGGGACATGAGGACAGTTCGGGGGGGGAGATGAGAACAGTTCGGGGGGGGACATGGGAACAGTTCGGGGGGGGACATGAGAACAGTTTGGTGGGGGGACATGAGGACAGTTCGGGGGGGACATGAGGACAGTTCGGGGGGGTACATGAGGACTGTTCGGGGGGGACATGAGAACAGTTCGCGGGGGGACATGAGAACAGTTCGGGGGGGACATGAGAACAGTTCGGGGGGGCGACCATGAGAATAGTTTGGGGGGTGCATGAGAACAGTTCGGGGGGGGAATATGAGAACAGTTCAGGGGGGGGACATGAGAACAGTTCGGGGGGGACATGGGAACAGTTCGGGGGGACATGAGAACAGTTCGGGGGGAACATGAGAACAGTTCGGGGGGGGGACATGGGAACAGTTCGGGGGGGGACATGAGGACAGTTCTGGGGGCGACATGGGAACAATTCGGGGTGGGGGCATGAGGACAGTTCGGGGGGGTACATGAGGACAGTTCGGGAGGGGACATCAGAATAGTTCGGGGGGACATGAGAACAGTTCGGTGGGGGTACATGAGGACAGTTCGGGGGGGACATGAGGACAGTTCGGGGGGGGAGATGAGAACAGTTCGGGGGGGACATGAGGACAGTTCGGGGGGGGACATGGGAACAATTCGGGGCGGGTCGTGAGAACGGTTCGGGGGGGGGACATGGGAACAGTTCGGGGGGGGACATGAGAACAGTTCGGGGGGGGACATGGGAACAGTTCGGGGGGGGACATGAGAACAGTTCGGTGGGAGTACATGTGGACAGTTCGGGGGGGATTGAGAACAGTTCGGGGGGGGACATGAGAACAGTTCGGGGGGGACATGAGAACAGTTCGGGGGGGACATGAGAACAGTTCGGGGGGGGAGAACATGAGAATAGTTTGGGGGGGGCATGAGAACAGTTCGGGGGGGGAAATGGGAACAGTTCAGGGGGGGGGACATGAGAACAGTTCGGGGGGGACATGGGAACAGTTCGGGGGGACATGAGAACAGTTCGGGGGGGAACATGAGAACAGTTCGGGGGGGGACATGGGAACAGTTCGGGGGGTACATGAGGACAGTTCTGGGGGCGACATGGGAACAATTCGGGGTGGGGGCATGAGGACAGTTCGGGGGGGTACATGAGGACAGTTCGGGAGGGGACATCAGAATAGTTCGGGGGGACATGAGAACAGTTCGGGGGAGGACATGAGAATAGTTCGGGGGGACATGAGAACAGATCGGGGGGGGACATGAGAATAGTTCAGGGGGACATGAGAACAGTTGGGGGGGGGACATGAGGACAGTTCGGGGGGGACATGAGAACAGACCGGGGGGGGAAATGGGAACAGTTCGGGGGGGACATGAGAACAGTTCGAGGGACGACATGAGAATAGTTCGGGGGGACATGAGAACAGTTCGGGGGGCACATGAGAACAGTTCGGGGGGGACATGAGGACAGTTCGGGGGGGACATGAGGACAGTTCGGGGGGGACATGAGGACAGTTCGGGGGGGGACATGAGGACAGTTCGGGGGGGGACATGAGAACAGTTCGGGGGGGGACATGAGGACAGTTCGGGGGGTACATGAGGACTGTTCGGGGGGGACATGAGAACAGTTCGCGGGGGGACATGAGAACAGTTCGGGGGGGACATGAGAACAGTTCGGGGGGGCGACCATGAGAATAGTTTGGGGGGTGCATGAGAACAGTTCGGGGGGGGAATATGAGAACAGTTCAGGGGGGGGACATGAGAACAGTTCGGGGGGGACATGGGAACAGTTCGGGGGGACATGGGAACAGTTCGGGGGGACATGAGAACAGTTCGGGGGGGGACATGGGAACAGTTCGGGGGGGGACATGAGGACAGTTCTGGGGGCGACATGGGAACAATTCGGGGTGGGGGCATGAGGACAGTTCGGGGGGGGTACATGAGGACAGTTCGGGGGGGACATGAGAACAGATCGGGGGGGGGGACATGAGAACAGTTTCGGGAGGGGACATCAGAATAGTTCGGGGGGACATGAGAACAGTTCGGGGGAGGACATGAGAATAGTTCGGGGGGACATGAGAACAGATCGGGGGGGGACATGAGAATAGTTCAGGGGGGACATGAGAACAGTTGGGGGGGGGACATGAGGACAGTTCGGGGGGGACATGAGAACAGACCGGGGGGGGAAATGGGAACAGTTCGGGGGGGACATGAGAACAGTTCGAGGGACGACATGAGAATAGTTCGGGGGGACATGAGAACAGTTCGGGGGGCACATGAGAACAGTTCGGGGGGGACATGAGGACAGTTCGGGGGGGACATGAGGACAGTTCGGGGGGGACATGAGGACAGTTCGGGGGGGGGACATGAGGACAGTTCGGGGGGG
>JANJGN010004472.1:0-32976 GCA_026770705.1 Isurus oxyrinchus | reverse complement strand
GACAAGAGAGAGAGAGGAGGGAATTAGACAAGAGAGAGAGGGGTGAATTAGACAAGAGAGAGAGAGGAGGGAATTAGATAGAGAGAGAGGGAGGAATTAGACAAGAGAGAGGGAGGAATTAGACAAGAGAGAGGTGGGAATTAGACAAGAGAGAGGCGGGAATTAGACAAGAGAGAGAGGGGGAATTAGACAAGAGAGAGTAGGGGAATTAGACAAGAGAGAGAGGGGGGGAATTAGACAAGACAGAGGGGGGGAATTAGACAAGAGAGAGAGGGGTGAATTAGACACGAGAGAGGGGGGAATTAGACCGGAGAGAGCGGGAGCATTAGACAAGAGAGAGAGGGGGGAATTAGACAAGAGAGAGATGGAGCATTAGACAAGAGAGAGAGGGGGGGGGAATTAGACAAGAGAGAGGGGAATTAGACAAGAGAGAGAGGGGGGAATTAGACAAGAGAGAGGGGGGGAATTAGACAAAAGAGAGGGGAATTAGACAAGAGCAGAGTGGGAATTAGACAGGACAGAGGGGGGAATTAGACAAGAGAGAGGGGGGGGGGGGAAATAGACAAGCGAGAGTGGAAGGGAATTAGACAAGAGAGAGAGGGGGGAATTAGACAATAGAGAGGGGGGAATAAGAGAAGACAGAGGGGCAATTAGACAAGAGAGAGGGGGGAATTAGACAAAGAGAGGGGGGGGGGAATTAGACAAGAGAGAGAGGGGGAATAAGACAAGAGAGAGGGGGGAATTAGACAAGAGAGAGGGGGAAATAGACAAGAGAGAGGGGGGAATTAGACAAGAGAGAGAGGGGGGCGGGAAATAGACAAGCGAGAGTGGAAGGGAATTAGACAAGAGAGAGAGGGGGGGAATTAGACAATAGAGCGGGGGGAATTAGAGAAGACAGAGGGGCAATTAGACAAGAGAGAGGGGGTAATTAGACAAAGAGAGGGGGGGGGAATTAGACAAGAGAGAGAGGGGGAATTAGACAAGAGAGAGGGGGGAATTAGACAAGAGAGAGGGGGGGTGGAATTAGACAAGAGAGAGGGGAATTAGTCAAGAGCAGAGTGGGAATTAGACAGGACAGAGGGGGTAATTAGACAAGAGAGAGGCGGGGGGTGGAAATAGACAAGAGAGAGTGGAAGGGAATTAGACAAGAGAGAGAGAGGGGGGAATTGGACAAGAGAGAGGGGGGAATTAGAGAAGAGAGAGGGGGGAAATTAGACAAGAGAGAGGGGGGGAATTAGACAAAGAGAGGGGGGAATTAGACAAGAGAGGAAGGGGGAATCAGACAAGAGAGAGGGGGGAATTAGACAAGAGAGAGGGGGAATTAGGCGAGAGAGAGGGGGGAATTAGAAAAGAGAGAGGGGTTAATTAGAAAGAGAGAGGGGGTGGGAATTAGACAAGAGAGAGAGAGGAGGGAATTAGACAAGAGAGAGAGGGGGGGAATTAGACAAGAGAGAGGGGGGGCATTAGACAAGAGATAGGGGGGAATTAGACAAGAGAGTGGGGGAATTAGACAAGAGAGAGGTGGGAATTAGACAAGAGAGAGGGGGGAATTAGACAAGAGAGAGGGGAGGAATTAGACAAGAGAGAGAGAGGAGGGAATTAGACAAGAGAGAGAGGTGGAAATTAGACAAGAGAGAGGGGGGGAATTAGACAAGAGAGAGGGGGGAATTAGACAAGAGAGAGGGGGAATTAGACAAGAGAGAGGGGGGAATTAGACAAGAGAGAGCGGGGAATTAGACAAGAGAGAGGCGGGGAGAATCAAACAAGAGAGAGGGGAAATTCGACAAGAGAGAGAGAGGAGGGAATTAGACAAGAGAGAGAGGGTGAATTAGACAAGAGAGAGAGAGGAGGGAATTAGATAAGAGAGAGAGGGAGGAATTAGACAAGAGAGAGGGAGGAATTAGACAAGAGAGAGGTGGGAATTAGACAAGAGAGAAGCGGGAATTAGACAAGAGAGAGAGGGGGAATTAGACAAGAGAGAGTAGGGGAATTAGACAAGAGAGAGAGGGGGGAATTAGACAAGACAGAGGGGGGAATTAGACAAGAGAGAGAGGGGGGAATTAGACACGAGAGAGGGGGGAATTAGACCGGAGAGAGCGGGAGCATTAGACAAGAGAGAGAGGGGGAATTAGACAAGAGAGAGATGGAGCATTAGACAAGAGAGAGAGGGGGGGGAATTAGACAAGAGAGAGGGGAATTAGACAAGAGAGAGAGGGGGGAATTAGACAAGAGAGAGGGGGGAATTAGACAAAAGAGAGGGGAATTAGACAAGAGCAGAGTCGGAATTAGACAGGACAGAGGGGGGAATTAGACAAGAGAGAGGGGGGGGGGGGGAAATAGACAAGCGAGAGTGGAAGGGAATTAGACAAGAGAGAGAGGGGGGAATTAGACAATAGAGAGGGGGGAATTAGAGAAGACAGAGGGGCAATTAGACAAGAGAGAGGGGGGAATTAGACAAAGAGAGGGGGGGGGAATTAGACAAGAGAGAGAGGGGGAATAAGACAAGAGAGAGGGGGGAATTAGACAAGAGAGAGGGGGAAATAGACAAGAGAGAGGGGGGAATTAGACAAGAGAGAGGGGGGGGGGGAAATAGACAAGCGAGAGTGGAAGGGAATTAGACAAGAGAGAGAGGGGGGAATTAGACAATAGAGAGGGGGGGAATTAGAGAAGACAGAGGGGCAATTAGACAAGAGAGAGGGGGGGAATTAGACAAAGAGAGGGGGGGGGGGAATTAGACAAGAGAGAGAGGGGGAATTAGACAAGAGAGAGGGGGGAATTAGACAAGAGAGAGGGGGAAATAGACAGAGAGAGGGGGGGAATTAGAAAAGAGAGAGGGGGGTAATTAGACAAGAGAGAGGGGTGGGAATTAGACAAGAGAGAGAGGGGGAATTAGACAAGAGAGAGGGGGGAATTAGACAAGAGAGAGGGGGAATTAGACAAGAGAGAGGTGGAATTAGACAAGAGAGAGTGGGGGGAACTAGACAAGAGAGAGAGGGGGAATTAGACAAGAGAGAGAGAGGGAGCATTAGACAAGAGATAGGGGTGAATTAGACAAGAGAGTGGGGGAATTAGACAAGAGAGAGGGGGGAATTAGACAAGAGAGAGGGGGGGAATTAGACAAGAGAGAGGGGAGGAATTAGACAAGAAAGAGAGGGGGAATTAGTCAAGAAGAAGAGAGGAGTGAATTAGACAAGAGAGAGATGGGGAATTAGACAAGAGAGAGTGGGGGAACTAGACAAGAGAGAGAGGGGGAATTAGACAAGAGAGAGAGAGGGGGCATTAGACAAGAGAGAGGGGGGGAATTAGACAAGAGAGTGGGGGAATTAGACAAGAGAGAGGGGGGAATTAGACCAGAGAGAGCGGGAGCATTAGACAAGAGAGAGAGGGGGAATTAGACAAGAGAGAGAGGGAGCATTAGACAAGAGAGAGAGGGGGGGGGAATTAGACAAGAGAGAGGGGAATTAGACAAGAGAGAGAGGGGGGGAATTAGACAAGAGAGAGGGGGGAATGAGACTAGAGAGAAAGGGGAATTAGACAAGAGAGAGGGAGGAATTAGACAAGAGAGAGGGGGGAATTAGACAAGAGAGAGAGGGGGGAATTAGACAAGAGAGAGGGGGGAATTAGACAAGAGAGAGGAGGGGAATTAGACAAGAGAGAGAGAGGGGAATTAGACACGAGAGAGGGGGGAATTAGACAAGAGAGAGAGGGGGGAATTGGAGAAGATAAAGGGGGGAATAAGACCAGAGATAGAGGGAGCATTAGACAAGAGAGAGAGGGGGAATTAGATAAGAGACAGAGGGAGGATAAGACAAGAGAGAGTGGGGGAATTCGACAAGAGAGAGGGGGGAATTAGACAAGATAGATGGAGCAATTAGACAAGAGAGATGGGGGAGGGTAATTAGACAAGAGAGAGAGGAATTAGACAAGAGAGAGAGGGAGTAATTTGACAAGAGAGAGAGGGGGGAATTAGACAAGGGAGAGGGGGGGAACTAGACAAGAGAGAGAGGGGGAATTAGACAAGAGAGAGAGAGGGAGCATCAGGAAAGAGATAGGGGGGAATTAGACAAGAGAGTGGGGGAATTAGACAAGAGAGAGGGGGGAATTAGACAAGAGAGAGGGGGGAATTAGACAAGAGAGAGGGGAGGAATTAGACAAGAAAGAGAGGGGGAATTAGTCAAGAAGAAGAGAGGAGTGAATTAGACAAGAGAGAGATGGGGAATTAGACAAGAGAGAGTGGGGGAACTAGACAAGAGAGAGAGGGGGAATTAGACAAGAGAGAGAGAGGGGGCATTAGACAAGAGAGAGGGGGGAATTAGACAAGAGAGTTGGGGAATTAGACAAGAGAGAGGGGGGGAATTAGACCAGAGAGAGCGGGAGCATTAGACAAGAGAGAGAGGGGGAATTAGACAAGAGAGAGAGGGAGCATTAGACAAGAGAGAGAGGGGGGGGAATTAGACAAGAGAGAGGGGAATTAGACAAGAGAGAGAGGGGGGAATTAGACAAGAGAGAGGGGGGAATGAGACTAGAGAGAAAGGGGAATTAGACAAGAGAGAGGGAGGAATTAGACAAGAGAGAGGGGGGAATTAGACAAGAGAGAGAGGGGGGAATTAGACAAGAGAGAGGGGGAATTAGACAAGAGAGGGGGGGAATTAGACAAGAGAGAGAGGGGGAATTAGACAAGAGAGAGTAGGGGAATTAGACAAGAGAGAGTGGGGGGAATTAGACAAGAGAGAGGGGGGAATTAGACAAGAGAGAGAGGGGGGAATTAGAGACGATAGAGGGGGGAATTAGACCAGAGAGAGAGGGAGCATTAGACAAGAGAGAGAGGGGGAATTAGATAAGAGAGAGAGGGAGCATTAGACAAGAGAGAGTGCGGGAATTAGAAAAGAGAGAGGGGGGAATTAGACAAGATAGAGGGAGGAATTAGACAAGAGAGATGGGGGGGAATTAGACAAGAGAGAGGGGAATTAGACCATAGAGAGAGGGGCGAATTATACAAGAAAGAGGGGGAATTAGACAAGAGAGAGGGGAATTAGACAAGAGAGAGAGTGGGAATTAGACAGGAGAGAGGGGGAATTAGAAAAGAGAGTGGGGGGATATTAGACAAGAGAGAGGGGGGGAATTAGACAAGAGAGAGGCTAAATTAGACAAGAGAGAGGGGGGAATTAGACAAGACAGAGGGGGGGAATTAGACAAGAGGGAAGGGGGAATTAGACAAGAGAGTTGGGGGAATTAGACAAGAGAGAAAGGGGAATTAGACAAGAGAGAGACGGGGGAATTGGACAAGAGAGAGGGGGGAATTAGACAAGAGAGAGATGGGGGAATTAGACAAGAGAGAGGGGGGAATTAGACAAGAGAGTGTGGGGGGAATTAGACAAGAGAGAGAGGGAGCATTAGACAAGAGAGAGAGGAGGAATTAGACAAGAGAGAGAGGGGGAATTAGACAAGAGAGAGGAGGGGAATTAGACAAGAGAGAGAGAGGGGAATTAGACACGAGAGAGGGGGGAATTAGACAAGAGAGAGAGGGGGGAATTGGAGAAGATAAAGGGGGGAATTAGACCAGAGATAGAGGGAGCATTAGACAAGAGAGAGAGGGGGAATTAGATAAGAGAGAGGGGGAGGATAAGACAAGAGAGAGTGGGGGAATTCGACAAGAGAGAGGGGGGAATTAGACAAGATAGATGGAGCAATTAGACAAGAGAGATGGGGGAGGGTAATTAGACAAGAGAGGGAGGAATTAGACAAGAGAGAGGGGGGAATTAGACAAGAGAGAGAGGGGGGAATTAGACAAGAGAGAGGGGGGAATTAGACAAGAGAGGGGGGGAATTAGACAAGAGAGAGAGGGGGGAATTAGACAAGAGAGAGTAGGGGGAATTAGACAAGAGAGAGTGGGGGGAATTAGACAAGAGAGAGGGGGGAATTAGACAAGAGAGAGAGGGGGGAATTAGAGACGATAGAGGGGGGAATTAGACCAGAGAGAGAGGGAGCATTAGACAAGAGAGAGAGGGGGAATTAGATCAGAGAGAGAGGGAGCATTAGACAAGAGAGAGTGCGGGAATTAGAAAAGAGAGAGGGGGGGAATTAGACAAGATAGAGGGAGGAATTAGACAAGAGAGATGGGGGGGAATTAGACAAGAGAGAGGGGAATTAGACCATAGAGAGAGGGGCGAATTATACAAGAAAGAGGGGGAATTAGACAAGAGAGAGGGGAATTAGACAAGAGAGAGAGTGGGAATTAGACAGGAGAGAGGGGGGAATTAGAAAAGAGAGTGGGGGGATATTAGACAAGAGAGAGGGGGGGGAATTAGACAAGAGAGAGGCTAAATTAGACAAGAGAGAGGGGGGAATTAGACAAGACAGAGGGGGGGAATTAGACAAGAGGGAAGGGGGAATTAGACAAGAGAGTTGGGGGAATTAGACAAGAGAGAAAGGGGAATTAGACAAGAGAGAGACGGGGGAATTGGACAAGAGAGAGGGGGGGAATTAGACAAGAGAGAGATGGGGGAATTAGACAAGAGAGAGGGGGGAATTAGACAAGAGAGTGTGGGGGGAATTAGACAAGAGAGAGAGGGAGCATTAGACAAGAGAGAGAGGGGGAATTAGACAAGAGAGAGAGGGGGGAATTAGACAAGAGAGAGGAGGGGAATTAGACAAGAGAGAGAGAGGGGAATTAGACACGAGAGAGGGGGGAATTAGACAAGAGAGAGAGGGGGGAATTGGAGAAGATAAAGGGGGGAATTAGACCAGAGATAGAGGGAGCATTAGACAAGAGAGAGAGGGGGAATTAGATAAGAGAGAGAGGGAGGATAAGACAAGAGAGAGTGGGGGAATTCGACAAGAGAGAGGGGGGAATTAGACAAGATAGATGGAGCAATTAGACAAGAGAGATGGGGGAGGGTAATTAGACAAGAGAGAGAGGAATTAGACAAGAGAGAGAGGGGGTAATTTGACCAAGAGAGAGAGGGGGGAATTAGACAAGGGAGAGGGGGGGAAGTAGACAAGAGAGAGGGCGAATTAGACAAGAGAGAGGTGGGAATTGGACAACAGAGAGAGGGGGGAATTAGACAAGAGAGAGGAGGGAATTGGACAAGAGAGAGGGGGGATTTAGACAAGAGAGAGGGGATATTAAACAAGAGAGAGGGGATATTAAACAAGAGAGAGGGGAAGGGAATTCGACAAGAGAGAGAGGCGGAATTAGACAAGAGAGAGAGGTGGAATTAGACAAGAGAGAGGGGGGGAATTAGACAAGAGAGAGGGGGAATTAGACAAGAGAGAGGGGGAATTAGACAAGAGTTAGGGGGGGAATTAGACAAGAGAGAGAAGGGGGGAATTAGACAAGAGAGAGGGGGAATTAGACAAGAGAGAGGGGGAATAAGACAAGAGAGAGGGGATATTAAACAAGAGAGAGGGGATATTAAACAAGAGAGAGGGGAAGGGAATTCGACAAGAGAGAGAGGTGGAATTATACAAGAGAGAGGGGGAATTAGACAAGAGAGAGGGGGAATTAGACAAGAGAGAGTGGGGGAATTAGACAAGAGAGAGAGGGGGAATTAGACAAGAGAGAGAGAGGAGGGAATTAGAAAAGAGAGAGAGGGGGGATTTAGACAAGAGAGAGGGGGAATAAGACAAGAGAGAGGGGGAATTAGGCAAAAGAGAGGGGGGAATTAGACAAGAGAGAGAGGGGGAATTAGACAAGAGGGAGAGAGGAGGGAATTAGACAAGAGAGAGAGGGGGGGGAATTAGACAAGAGAGAGGGGGGAATTAGACAAGAGAGAGGGGGAAATTTGGCAAGAGATAGGTGGAATTAGACAAGAGAGAGGGGGGAATTAGACAAGAGAGAGGTGGGAATTAGACAAGAGAGAGGGGGCGAATTAGACAAGAGAGATAGGGGGAATTAGACAATAGAGAGAGAAAAGGGACGGAGACAAGAGAGAGGGGGAATAAGACAAGAGAGAGGGGGAATTAGACAAAAGAGAGGGGGGGATATTAGACAAGAGAGAGAGGGGGAATTAGACAAGAGAGAGACGGGAGGAATTAGACAAGAGAGAGAGGTTGGAAAATGACAAGATAGAGAGGGGGGAATTAGACAAGAGAGAGGGGGGAACTAGACACGAGAGAGGGTGAATTAGACAAGAGAGAGGGGGGAATTAGACAAGAGAGTGGGGGAATTAGACAAGAGAGAGGGGGGAATTAGACAAGAGAGAGGGGGGAATTAGACAAGAGAGAGGGGAGGAATTAGACAAGAAAGAGAGGGGGGAATTAGTCAAGAAGAAGAGAGGAGTGAATTAGACAAGAGAGAGATGGGGAATTAGACAAGAGAGAGTGGGGGAACTAGACAAGAGAGAGAGGGGGAATTAGACAAGAGAGAGAGAGGGGGCATTAGACAAGAGAGAGGGGGGAATTAGACAAGAGAGTTGGGGAATTAGACAAGAGAGAGGGGGAATTAGACCAGAGAGAGCGGGAGCATTAGACAAGAGAGAGAGGGGGAATTAGACAAGAGAGAGAGGGAGCATTAGACAAGAGAGAGAGGGGGGGAATTAGACAAGAGAGAGGGGAATTAGACAAGAGAGAGAGGGGGGAATTAGACAAGAGAGAGGGGGGAATGAGACTAGAGAGAAAGGGGAATTAGACAAGAGAGAGGGAGGAATTAGACAAGAGAGAGGGGGGAATTAGACAAGAGAGAGAGGGGGGAATTAGACAAGAGAGAGGGGGAATTAGACAAGAGAGGGGGGGGAATTAGACAAGAGAGAGAGGGGGAATTAGACAAGAGAGAGTAGGGGAATTAGACAAGAGAGAGTGGGGGGAATTAGACAAGAGAGAGGGGGGAATTAGACAAGAGAGAGAGGGGGGAATTAGAGACGATAGAGGGGGGAATTAGACCAGAGAGAGAGGGAGCATTAGACAAGAGAGAGAGGGGGAATTAGATAAGAGAGAGAGGGAGCATTAGACAAGAGAGAGTGCGGGAATTAGAAAAGAGAGAGGGGGGAATTAGACAAGATAGAGGGAGGAATTAGACAAGAGAGATGGGGGGGAATTAGACAAGAGAGAGGGGAATTAGACCATAGAGAGAGGGGCGAATTATACAAGAAAGAGGGGGAATTAGACAAGAGAGAGGGGAATTAGACAAGAGAGAGAGTGGGAATTAGACAGGAGAGAGGGGGAATTAGAAAAGAGAGTGGGGGGATATTAGACAAGAGAGAGGGGGGGAATTAGACAAGAGAGAGGCTAAATTAGACAAGAGAGAGGGGGGAATTAGACAAGACAGAGGGGGGGAATTAGACAAGAGGGAAGGGGGAATTAGACAAGAGAGTTGGGGGAATTAGACAAGAGAGAAAGGGGAATTAGACAAGAGAGAGACGGGGGAATTGGACAAGAGAGAGGGGGGAATTAGACAAGAGAGAGATGGGGGAATTAGACAAGAGAGAGGGGGGAATTAGACAAGAGAGTGTGGGGGGAATTAGACAAGAGAGAGAGGGAGCATTAGACAAGAGAGAGAGGGGGAATTAGACAAGAGAGAGAGGGGGAATTAGACAAGAGAGAGGAGGGGAATTAGACAAGAGAGAGAGAGGGGAATTAGACACGAGAGAGGGGGGAATTAGACAAGAGAGAGAGGGGGGAATTGGAGAAGATAAAGGGGGGAATTAGACCAGAGATAGAGGGAGCATTAGACAAGAGAGAGAGGGGGAATTAGATAAGAGAGAGAGGGAGGATAAGACAAGAGAGAGTGGGGGAATTCGACAAGAGAGAGGGGGGAATTAGACAAGATAGATGGAGCAATTAGACAAGAGAGATGGGGGAGGGTAATTAGACAAGAGAGAGAGGAATTAGACAAGAGAGAGAGGGGGTAATTTGACAAGAGAGAGAGGGGGGAATTAGACAAGGGAGAGGGGGGAAGTAGACAAGAGAGAGGGCGAATTAGACAAGAGAGAGGTGGGAATTGGACAACAGAGAGAGGGGGGAATTAGACAAGAGAGAGGAGGGAATTGGACAAGAGAGAGGGGGGATTTAGACAAGAGAGAGGGGATATTAAACAAGAGAGAGGGGATATTAAACAAGAGAGAGGGGAAGGGAATTCGACAAGAGAGAGAGGCGGAATTAGACAAGAGAGAGAGGTGGAATTAGACAAGAGAGAGGGGGGGGAATTAGACAAGAGAGAGGGGGAATTAGACAAGAGAGAGGGGGAATTAGACAAGAGTTAGGGGGGGAATTAGACAAGAGAGAGAAGGGGGGAATTAGACAAGAGAGAGGGGGAATTAGACAAGAGAGAGGGGGAATAAGACAAGAGAGAGGGGATATTAAACAAGAGAGAGGGGATATTAAACAAGAGAGAGGGGAAGGGAATTCGACAAGAGAGAGAGGTGGAATTATACAAGAGAGAGGGGGAATTAGACAAGAGAGAGGGGGAATTAGACAAGAGAGAGTGGGGGAATTAGACAAGAGAGAGAGGGGGAATTAGACAAGAGAGAGAGAGGAGGGAATTAGAAAAGAGAGAGAGGGGGGATTTAGACAAGAGAGAGGGGGAATAAGACAAGAGAGAGGGGGAATTAGGCAAAAGAGAGGGGGGAATTAGACAAGAGAGAGAGGGGGAATTAGACAAGAGGGAGAGAGGAGGGAATTAGACAAGAGAGAGAGGGGGGGGAATTAGACAAGAGAGAGGGGGGAATTAGACAAGAGAGAGGGGGAAATTTGGCAAGAGATAGGTGGAATTAGACAAGAGAGCGGGGGGAATTAGACAAGAGAGAGGTGGGAATTAGACAAGAGAGAGGGGGCGAATTAGACAAGAGAGATAGGGGGAATTAGACAATAGAGAGAGAAAAGGGACGGAGACAAGAGAGAGGGGGAATAAGACAAGAGAGAGGGGGAATTAGACAAAAGAGAGGGGGGGATATTAGACAAGAGAGAGAGGGGGAATTAGACAAGAGAGAGACGGGAGGAATTAGACAAGAGAGAGAGGTTGGAAAATGACAAGATAGAGAGGGGGGAATTAGACAAGAGAGAGGGGGGAACTAGACACGAGAGAGGGTGAATTAGACAAGAGAGAGGGGGGAATTAGACAAGAGAGAGAGGGGGGGAATTAGACAAGAGAGAGGAGGGAATTAGACAAGAGAGAGGGGGGAATTAGACAAGAGAGAGGGGGAATTAGACAAGAGAGAGGGGGGGAATTAGACAAGAGAGAGGGGAAGGGAATTAGACAAGAGAGAGTGGGGGGAATTAGACAAGAGAGAGGGGCGAATTAGACAAGAGAGGGGGGGGGGCAATTAGACAAGAGAGAGGGGGAATTAGACAAGAGAGAGGGGGAATTAGACAAGAGAGAGGGTGGGAATTAGACAAGAGAGAGGGGGGAATTAGACAAGAGAGAGGGGGGAATTAGACAAGAGAGAGGGGGAATTAGACAAGAGAGAGGGGATATTAGACAAGAGAGAGGGGAAGGGAATTAGACAAGAGAGAGAGGCGGAATTAGACAAGAGAGAGAGGGGGAATTAGACAAGAGAAAGGGGGGGAATTAGACAAGAGAGAGGGGGAATAAGACAAGAGAGAGGGGGAATTAGACAAGAGAGAGTGCGGGAATTAGACAAGAGAGAGAGGGGGAATTAGACAAGAGAGAGAGAGGGGGAATCAGACAAGATAGAGGGTGGGAATTAGACAAGAGAGAGAGGGGGAATTAGACAAGAGAGAGAGAGGAGGGAATTAGACAAGTGAGAGAGTGGGGGAATTAGACAAGAGAGAGGGGGGAATTAGACAGGAGGGAGGGGGGAATTAGACAACAGAGAGGGGGAATTAGAGAAGAGAGAGAGGGGGGGAATTAGACAAGAGAGAGAGGGGGAATTAGACAAGAGAGAGAGGGGGAATTAGACAAGAGAGAGAGGGGGGAATTAGACAAGAGAGAGGGGGAAATTAGACAAGAGAGAGAGGGGGGAATGAGACAAGAGAGAGGGGGGAATTAGACAAGAGAGAGAGGGAGCATTAGACAAGAGAGAGAGGGGGAATTAGACAAGAGAGAGAGGGGGAATTAGACAAGAGAGAGGAGGGGAATTAGACAAGAGAGTGAGAGGGGAATTAGACACGAGAGAGGGGGGAATTAGACAAGAGAGAGAGGGGGGAATTGGAGAAGATAAATGGGGGAATTAGACCAGAGATAGAGGGAGCATTAGACAAGAGAGAGAGGGGGAATTAGATAAGAGAGAGAGGGAGGATAAGATAAGAGAGAGTGGGGGAATTAGACAAGAGAGAGGGGGGAATTAGACAAGATAGAGGGAGCAATTAGACAAGAGAGATGGGGGAGGGTAATTAGACAAGAGAGAGAGGAATTAGACAAGAGAGAGAGGGGGTAATTTGACAAGAGAGAGAGGGGGGAATTAGACAAGAGAGAGGGGGAACTAGACAAGAGAGAGGGCGAATTAGACAAGAGAGAGGGGGGAATTGGACAACAGAGAGAGGGGGGAATTAGACAAGAGAGAGGAGGGAATTAGAGAAGAGAGAGGGGGGATTGAGACAAGATAGAGGGGATATTAAACAAGAGAGAGGGGATATTAAACAAGAGAGAGGGGAAGGGAATTCGACAAGAGAGAGAGGCGGAATTAGACAAGAGAGAGAGGTGGAATTAGACAAGAGAGAGGGGGGGAATTAGACAAGAGAGAGGGGGGAATTAGACAAGAGAGAGGGGGAATTAAACAAGAGAGTGGGGGGAATTAGGCAGCAGAGAGAGGGGGGAATTAGACAAGAGTGAGGGGGGAATTAGACAAGAGAGAGGGGGAATTAGACAAGAGTTAGGGGGGGAATTAGACAAGAGAGAGAGGGGGGGAATTAGACAAGAGAGAGACGGGGGAATTAGACAAGAGAGAGGCGGGAATTAGACAAGAGAGAGAGGGAGCATTAGACAAGAGAGAGAGGGGGAATTAGAAAAGAGAGAGGGGGAATTAGACAAGAGAGAGGGAGGAATTAGACAAGAGAGAGGGAGGAATTAGACAAGAGAGAGCGGGAATTAGACAAGAGAGAGGCTGGAATTAGACAAGAGAGAGAGGGGGAATTAGACAAGAGAGAGGAGGGGAATTAGACAAGAGAGTGAGAGGGGAATTAGACACGAGAGAGGGGGGAATTAGACAAGAGAGAGAGGGGGGAATTGGAGAAGATAAATGGGGGAATTAGACCAGAGATAGAGGGAGCATTAGACAAGAGAGAGAGGGGGAATTAGATAAGAGAGAGAGGGAGGATAAGATAAGAGAGAGTCGGGGAATTAGACAAGAGAGAGGGGGGAATTAGACAAGATAGAGGGAGCAATTAGACAAGAGAGATGGGGGAGGGTAATTAGACAAGAGAGAGAGGAATTAGACAAGAGAGAGAGGGGGTAATTTGACAAGAGAGAGAGGGGGGAATTAGACAAGAGAGAGGGGGAACTAGACAAGAGAGAGGGCGAATTAGACAAGAGAGAGGGGGGAATTGGACAACAGAGAGAGGGGGGAATTAGACAAGAGAGAGGAGGGAATTAGAGAAGAGAGAGGGGGGATTGAGACAAGATAGAGGGGATATTAAACAAGAGAGAGGGGATATTAAACAAGAGAGAGGGGAAGGGAATTCGACAAGAGAGAGAGGCGGAATTAGACAAGAGAGAGAGGTGGAATTAGACAAGAGAGAGGGGGGGAATTAGACAAGAGAGAGGGGGGAATTAGACAAGAGAGAGGGGGAATTAAACAAGAGAGTGGGGGGAATTAGGCAGCAGAGAGAGGGGGGAATTAGACAAGAGTGAGGGGGGAATTAGACAAGAGAGAGGGGGAATTAGACAAGAGTTAGGGGGGGAATTAGACAAGAGAGAGAGGGGGGGAATTAGACAAGAGAGAGACGGGGGAATTAGACAAGAGAGAGGCGGGAATTAGACAAGAGAGAGAGGGAGCATTAGACAAGAGAGAGAGGGGGAATTAGAAAAGAGAGAGGGGGAATTAGACAAGAGAGAGGGAGGAATTAGACAAGAGAGAGGGAGGAATTAGACAAGAGAGAGCGGGAATTAGACAAGAGAGAGGCTGGAATTAGACAAGAGAGAGAGGGGGAATTAGACAAGAGAGAGTAGGGGAATTAGACAAGAGAGAGAGGGGGGAATTAGACAAGACAGAGGGGGGAATTAGACAAGAGAGAGAGGGGGGAATTAGACAAGAGAGAGGGGGAATTAGACCAGAGAGAGCGGGAGTATTAGACAAGAGAGAGAGGGGGAATTAGACAAGAGAGAGAGGGAGCATTAGACAAGAGAGAGAGGGGGGGGGAATTAGACAAGAGAGAGAGTGGGGAATTAGGCAAGAGAGAGAGGGGGGACTTGACAAGAGAGAGAGGGGGGAATTAGACAAGAGAGAGGGGGGAATTAGACAAGAGAGAGGGGGAATTAGACAAGAGAGTGGGGGGAATTAGGCAAGAGAGAAAGGGGGAATTAGACAATAGTGAGGGGGGAATTAGACAAGAGAGAGGGGGAATTAGACAAGAATTAGGGGGGGAATTAAACAAGAGAGAGAGGGAGCATTAAACAAGAGAGAGAGGGGGGGGAATTAGCCAAGAGAGAGGGGAATGAGACAAGAGAGAGAGGGGGGAATTAGACAAGAGAGAGGGGGGAATTAGACAAGAGAGAGGGGAATTAGACAAGAGCAGAGTGGGAATTAGACAGGACAGAGGGGGTAATTAGACAAGAGAGAGGCGGGGGTGGAAATAGACAAGAGAGAGTGGAAGGGAATTAGACAAGAGAGAGAGGGGGAATTAGACAAGAGAGAGCGGGGGAATTAGACAAGAGAGAGGGGGAATTAGACAAGAGAGAGGGGGAATTAGACAAGAGAGAGTGGGGGAACTAGACAAGAGAGAGAGGGGGAATTAAACAAGAGAGAGAGAGGAGGGAATTAGTCAAGAGAGAGAGCGGGAAATTACACAAGAGAGAGGGGGGCAATTAGACAAGAGAGAAGGGGAATTAAACAAGAGAGAGAGGGAGGGAATTAGACACGAGAGAGGGGGGAATTAGACCAGAGAGAGCGGGAGCATTAGACAAGAGAGAGAGGGGGAATTAGACAAGAGAGAGATGGAGCATTAGACAAGAGAGAGAGGGGGGGGAATTAGACAAGAGAGAGGGGAATTAGACAAGAGAGAGAGGGGGGAATTAGACAAGAGAGAGGGGGGAATTAGACAAGAGAGAGAGGGGGGAATTAGAGACGATAGAGGGGGGAATTAGACCAGAGAGAGAGGGAGCATTAGACAAGAGAGAGAGGGGGAATTAGATAAGAGAGAGAGGGAGCATTAGACAAGAGAGAGTGCGGTAATTAGAAAAGAGAGAGGGGGGAATTAGACAAGATAGAGGGTGGAATTAGACAAGAGAGATGGGGGGGGGAATTAGACAAGAGAGAGGGGAATTAGACCAGAGAGAGAGGGGCGAATTATACAAGAAAGAGGGGGAATTAGACAAGAGAGAGGGGAATTAGACAAGAGAGAGAGTGGGAATTAGACAGGAGAGAGGGGGAATTAGAAAAGAGAGTGGGGGGATATTAGACAAGAGAGAGGGGGGGAATTAGACAAGAGAGAGGCTAAATTAGACAAGAGAGAGGGGGGAATTAGACAAGACAGAGGGGGGGGAATTAGACAAGAGGGAAGGGGGAATTAGACAAGAGAGTTGGGGGAATTAGACAAGAGAGAAAGGGGAATTAGACAAGAGAGAGACGGGGGAATTGGACAAGAGAGAGGGGGGAATTAGACAAGAGAGAGACGGGGGAATTAGACAAGAGAGAGGGGGGAATTAGACAAGAGAGTGTGGGGGAATTAGACAAGAGAGAGAGGGAGCATTAGACAAGAGAGAGAGGGGGAATTAGACAAGAGAGAGAGGGGGAATTAGACAAGAGAGAGGAGGGGAATTTGACAAGAGAGAGAGAGGGGAATTAGACACGAGAGAGGGGGGAATTAGACAAGAGAGAGAGGGGGGAATTGGAGAAGATAAAGGGGGGAATTAGACCAGAGATAGAGGGAGCATTAGACAAGAGAGAGAGGGGGAATTAGATAAGAGAGAGAGGGAGGATAAGACAAGAGAGAGTGGGGGAATTCGACAAGAGAGAGGGGGGAATTAGACAAGATAGATGGAGCAATTAGACAAGAGAGATGGGGGAGGGTAATTAGACAAGAGAGAGAGGAATTAGACAAGAGAGAGAGGGGGTAATTTGACAAGAGAGAGAGGGGGGAATTAGACAAGGGAGAGGGGGGAACTAGACAAGAGAGAGGGCGAATTAGACAAGAGAGAGGTGGGAATTGGACAACAGAGAGAGGGGGGAATTAGACAAGAGAGAGGAGGGAATTGGACAAGAGAGAGGGGGGATTTAGACAAGAGAGAGGGGATATTAAACAAGAGAGAGGGGATATTAAACAAGAGAGAGGGGAAGGGAATTCGACAAGAGAGAGAGGCGGAATTAGACAAGAGAGAGAGGTGGAATTAGACAAGAGAGAGGGGGGGAATTAGACAAGAGAGAGGGGGAATTAGACAAGAGAGAGGGGGAATTAGACAAAAGTTAGGGGGGGAATTAGACAAGAGAGAGAAGGGGGGAATTAGACAAGAGAGAGGGGGAATTAGACAAGAGAGAGGGGGAATAAGACAAGAGAGAGGGGATATTAAACAAGAGAGAGGGGATATTAAACAAGAGAGAGGGGAAGGGAATTCGACAAGAGAGAGAGGTGGAATTATACAAGAGAGAGGGGGAATTAGACAATAGAGAGGGGGAATTAGACAAGAGAGAGTGGGGGAATTAGACAAGAGAGAGAGGGGGAATTAGACAAGAGAGAGAGAGGAGGGAATTAGACAAGAGAGAGAGGGGGGATTTAGACAAGAGAGAGGGGGAATAAGACAAGAGAGAGGGGGAATTAGGCAAAAGAGAGGGGGGAATTAGACAAGAGAGAGAGGGGGAATTAGACAAGAGAGAGTGAGGAGGGAATTAGACAAGAGAGAGAGGGGGGGGAATTAGACAAGAGAGAGGGGGGAATTAGACAAGAGAGAGGGGGAAATTTGGCAAGAGATAGGTGGAATTAGACAAGAGAGAGGGGGGAATTAGACAAGAGAGAGGTGGGAATTAGACAAGAGAGAGGGGGCGAATTAGACAAGAGAGATAGGGGGAATTAGACAATAGAGAGAGAAAAGGGACGGAGACAAGAGAGAGGGGGAATAAGACAAGAGAGAGGGGGAATTAGACAAAAGAGAGGGGGAGATATTAGACAAGAGAGAGAGGGGGAATTAGACAAGAGAGAGACGGGAGGAATTAGACAAGAGAGAGAGGTTGGAAAATGACAAGATAGAGAGGGGGGAATTAGACAAGAGAGAGGGGGGAACTAGACACGAGAGAGGGTGAATTAGACAAGAGAGAGGGGGGAATTAGACAAGAGAGAGAGGGGGGGAATTAGACAAGAGAGAGGAGGGAATTAGACAAGAGAGAGGGGGGAATTAGACAAGAGAGAGGGGGAATTAGACAAGAGAGAGTGGGGGGAATTAGACAAGAGAGAGGGGAAGGGAATTAGACAAGAGAGAGTGGGGGGAATTAGACAAGAGAGAGGGGCGAATTAGACAAGAGAGGGGGGGGGCAATTAGACAAGAGAGAGGGGGAATTAGACACAAGAGAGTGGGGAATTAGACAAGAGAGAGGGGGAATTAGACAAGAGAGAGGGTGGGAATTAGACAAGAGAGAGGGGGGAATTAGACAAGAGAGAGGGGGGAATTAGACAAGAGAGAGGGGGATTTAGACAAGAGAGAGGGGATATTAGACAAGAGAGAGGGGAAGGGAATTTGACAAGAGAGAGAGGCGGAATTAGACAAGAGAGAGAGGGGGAATTAGACAAGAGAAAGGGGGGGAATTAGACAAGAGAGAGGGGGAATAAGACAAGAGAGAGGGGGAATTAGACAAGAGAGAGTGCGGGAATTAGACAAGAGAGAGAGGGGGAATTAGACAAGAGAGAGAGAGGGGGAATCAGACAAGATAGAGGGTGGGAATTAGACAAGAGAGAGAGGGGGAATTAGACAAGAGAGAGAGAGGAGGGAATTAGACAAGTGAGAGAGTGGGGGAATTTGACAAGAGAGAGGGGGGAATTAGACAGGAGGGAGGGGGGAATTAGACAACAGAGAGGGGGAATTAGAGAAGAGAGAGAGGGGGGCAATTAGACAAGAGAGAGAGGGGGAATTAGACAAGAGAGAGAGGGGGAATTAGACAAGAGAGAGAGGGGGGAATTAGACAAGAGAGAGGGGGAAATTAGACAAGAGAGAGAGGGGGGAATGAGACAAGAGAGAGGGGGGAATTAGACAAGAGAGAGAGGGAGCATTAGACAAGAGAGAGAGGGGGAATTAGACAAGAGAGAGAGGGGGAATTAGACAAGAGAGAGGAGGGGAATTAGACAAGAGAGAGAGAGGGGAATTAGACACGAGAGAGGGGGGAATTAGACAAGAGAGAGAGGGGGGAATTGGAGAAGATAAAGGGGGGAATTAGACCAGAGATAGAGGGAGCATTAGACAAGAGAGAGAGGGGGAATTAGATAAGAGAGAGAGGGAGGATAAGACAAGAGAGAGTCGGGGAATTAGACAAGAGAGAGGGGGGAATTAGACAAGATAGAGGGAGCAATTAGACAAGAGAGATGGGGGAGGGTAATTAGACAAGAGAGAGAGGAATTAGACAAGAGAGAGAGGGGGTAATTTGACAAGAGAGAGAGGGGGGAATTAGACAAGAGAGAGGGGGGAACTAGACAAGAGAGAGGGCGAATTAGACAAGAGAGAGGGGGGAATTGGACAACAGAGAGAGGGGGGAATTAGACAAGAGAGAGGAGGGAATTAGAGAAGAGAGAGGGGGGATTTAGACAAGAGAGAGGGGATATTAAACAAGAGAGAGGAAATATTAAACAAGAGAGAGGGGAAGGGAATTCGACAAGAGAGAGAGGCGGAATTAGACAAGAGAGAGAGGTGGAATTAGACAAGAGAGAGGGGGGGAATTAGACAAGAGAGAGGGGGAATTAGAGAAGAGAGAGGGGGAATTAGACAAGAGTTAGGGGGGGAATTAGACAAGAGAGAGAAGGGGGGAATTAGACAAGAGAGAGGGGGATTAGACAAGAGAGAGGGGGAATTAGACAAGAGAGAGGGGATATTAAACAAGAGAGAGGGGATATTAAACAAGAGAGAGGGGAAGGGAATTCGACAAGAGAGAGAGGTGGAATTATACAAGAGAGAGGGGGAATTAGACAAGAGAGAGAGGCGGAATTAGACAAGAGAGAGAGAGGAGGGAATTAGACAAGAGAGAGAGGGGGGAATTAGACAAGAGAGAGGGGGAATAAGACAAGAGAGAGGGGGAATTAGGCAAAAGAGAGGGGGGAATTAGACAAGAGAGAGAGGGGAAATTAGACAAGAGAGAGAGAGGAGGGAATTAGACAAGAGAGAGAGTGGGGGAATTAGACAAGAGAGAGGGGGGAATTAGACAAGAGAGAGGGGGAAATTAGGCAAGAGATAGGTGGAATTAGACAAGAGAGAGTGGGGAATTAGACAAGAGAGAGGTGGGAATTAGACAAGAGAGAGGGGGCGAATTAGACAAGAGAGATAGGGGAAATTAGACAATAGAGAGAGAGGAGGGACGGAGACAAGAGAGAGGGGGAATAAGACAAGAGAGAGGTGGAATTAGACAAAAGAGAGGGGGGATATTAGACAAGAGAGAGAGGGGGAATTAGACAAGAGAGAGACGAGAGGAATTAGAGAAGAGAGAGAGGTTGGAAAATGACAAGATAGAGAGGGGGGAATTAGACAAGAGAGAGGGGGGAACTAGACACGAAAGAGGGCGAATTAGACAAGAGAGAGAGAGGGGAATTAGACACGAGAGAGGGGGGAATTAGACAAGAGAGAGAGGGGGGAATTGGAGAAGATAAAGGGGGGAATTAGACCAGAGATAGAGGGAGCATTAGACAAGAGAGAGAGGGGGAATTAGATAAGAGAGTGAGGGAGGATAAGACAAGAGAGAGTGGGGGAATTAGACAAGAGAGAGGGGGGAATTAGACAAGATAGAGGGAGCAATTAGACAAGAGAGATGGGGGAGGGTAATTAGACAAGAGAGAGAGGAATTAGACAAGAGAGAGAGGGGGTAATTTGACAAGAGAGAGAGGGGGGAATTCGACAAGAGAGAGGGGGGAACTAGACAAGAGAGAGGGCGAATTAGACAAGAGAGAGGGGGGAATTGGACAACAGAGAGAGGGGGGAATTAGACAAGAGAGAGGAGGGAATTAGACAAGAGAGAGGGGGGATTTAGACAAGAGAGAGGGGATATTAAACAAGAGAGAGGGGATATTAAACAAGAGAGAGGGGAAGGGAATTCGACAAGAGAGAGAGGCGGAATTAGACAAGAGAGAGAGGTGGAATTAGACAAGAGAGAGGGGGGGAATTAGACAAGAGAGAGGGGGAATTAGACAAGAGAGAGGGGGAATTAGACAAGAGTTAGGGGGGGAATTAGACAAGAGAGAGAAGGGGGGAATTAGACAAGAGAGAGGGGGAATTAGACAAGAGAGAGGGGATATTAAACAAGAGAGAGGGGATATTAAACAAGAGAGAGGGGAAGGGAATTAGACAAGAGAGAGAGAGGAGGGAATTAGACAAGAGAGAGAGGGGGGGAATTAGACAAGAGATAGGGGGAATAAGACAAGAGAGAGGGGGAATTAGGCAAAAGAGAGGGGGGAATTAGACAAGAGAGAGAGGGGGAATTAGACAAGAGAGAGAGAGGAGGGAATTGGAGAAGATAAAGGGGGGAATTAGACCAGAGATAGAGGGAGCATTAGACAAGAGAGAGAGGGGGAATTAGATAAGAGAGTGAGGGAGGATAAGACAAGAGAGAGTGGGGGAATTAGACAAGAGAGAGGGGGGAATTAGACAAGATAGAGGGAGCAATTAGACAAGAGAGATGGGGGAGGGTAATTAGACAAGAGAGAGAGGAATTAGACAAGAGAGAGAGGGGGTAATTTGACAAGAGAGAGAGGGGGGAATTAGACAAGAGAGAGAGAGGAGGGAATTAGACAAGTGAGAGAGTGGGGGAATTAGACAAGAGAGAGGGGGGAATTAGACAGGAGGGAGGGGGGAATTAGACAACAGAGAGGGGGAATTAGAGAAGAGAGAGAGGGGGGAATTAGACAAGAGAGAGAGGGGGAATTAGACAAGAGACAGAGGGGGAATTAGACAAGAGAGAGAGAGGGGGAATCAGACAAGATAGAGGGTGGGAATTAGACAAGAGAGAGAGGGGGAATTAGACAAGAGAGAGAGAGGAGGGAATTAGACAAGAGAGAGCGGGATTAGACAAGAGAGAGGGGGAATTAGACAAGAGAGAGGGGATATTAAACAAGAGAGAGGGGATATTAAACAAGAGAGAGGGGAAGGGAATTAGACAAGAGAGAGAGAGGAGGGAATTAGACAAGAGAGAGAGGGGGTGAATTAGACAAGAGAGAGGGGGAATAAGACAAGAGAGAGGGGGAATTAGGCAAAAGAGAGGGGGGAATTAGACAAGAGAGAGAGGGGGAATTAGACAAGAGAGAGAGAGGAGGGAATTAGACAAGAGAGAGAGGGGGGGAATTAGACAAGAGAGAGGGGGGAATTAGACAAGAGAGAGGGGGAAATTAGGCAAGAGTTAGGTGGAAT
This sequence comes from Isurus oxyrinchus, assembly GCA_026770705.1. Lineage (NCBI taxonomy): Eukaryota > Metazoa > Chordata > Chondrichthyes > Lamniformes > Lamnidae > Isurus > Isurus oxyrinchus. The sequence goes on along the minus strand of JANJGN010004472.1, from coordinate 11,339 downwards.
TAGACAAGAGAGAGGATGGGAATTAGACAAGAGAGAGGTGGGAATTAGACAAGAGAGAGGGGGCGAATTAGACAAGAGAGATAGGGGAAATTAGACAATAGAGAGAGAGGAGGGACGGAGACAAGAGAGAGGGGGAATAAGAAAAGAGAGAGGGGGAATTAGACAAAAGGGAGGGGGGATATTAGACAAGAGAGAGAGCAGGAATTAGACAAGAGAGAGAGGGGGAATTAGACTAGAGAGAGAGTGGGAATTAGACAAGAGAGAGACGGGAGGAATTAGAGAAGAGAGAGAGGTTGGAAAATGACAAGATAGAGAGGGGGGAATTAGACAAGAGAGAGGGGGGAACTAGACACAAGAGAGGGCGAATTAGACAAGAGAGAGGGGGGAATTAGACAAGAGAGAGAGGGGGGGAATTAGACAAGAGAGAGGAGGGAATTAGACAAGAGAGAGGGGGGAATTAGACAAGAGAGAGGGGGAATTAGACAAGAGAGAGGATGGGAATTAGACAAGACAGAGGGAAAGGGAATTAGACAAGAGAGAGTGGGGGGAATTAGACAAGAGAGAGGGGCGAATTAGACAAGAGAGGGGTGGGGCAATTAGACAAGAGAGAGGGGGAATTAGACAAGAGAGACAGGGGAATTAGACAAGAGAGAGAGGCGGAATTAGACAAGAGAGAGGGGATATTAGACAAGAGAGAGGGGAAGGGAATTAGACAAGAGAGAGAGGCGGAATTAGACAAGAGAGAGAGGGGGAATTAGACAAGAGAAAGGGGGGGAATTAGACAAGAGAGAGGGGGAATAAGACAAGAGAGAGGGGGAATTAGACAAGAGAGAGTGCGGGAATTAGACAAGAGAGAGAGGGGGAATCAGACAAGATAGAGGGTGGGAATTAGACAAGAGAGAGAGGGGGAATTAGACAAGAGAGAGAGAGGAGGGAATTAGACAAGTGAGAGAGTGGGGGAATTAGACAAGAGAGAGGGGGGAATTAGACAGGAGGGAGGGGGGAATTAGACAACAGAGAGGGGGAATTAGAGAAGAGAGAGAGGGGGGGAATTAGACAAGAGAGAGAGGGGGAATTAGACAAGAGAGAGAGGGGGAATTAGACAAGAGAGAGAGAGGGGGAATCAGACAAGATAGAGGGTGGGAATTAGACAAGAGAGAGAGGGGGAATTAGACAAGAGAGAGAGAGGAGGGAATTAGACAAGTGAGAGAGTGGGGGAATTAGACAAGAGAGAGGGGGGAATTAGACAGGAGGGAGGGGGGAATTAGACAACAGAGAGGGGGAATTAGAGAAGAGAGAGAGAGGGGGAATTAGACAAGAGAGAGAGGGGGAATTAGCAAGAGAGAGAGGGGGAATTAGACAAGAGAGAGAGGGGGGAATTAGACAAGAGAGAGGGGGGAATTAGACAAGAGAGAGAGGGGGGAATGAGACAAGAGAGAGGGGGGAATTAGACAAGAGAGAGAGGGGGGAATTGGAGAAGATAAAGGGGGGAATTAGACCAGAGATAGAGGGGGAATTAGACAAGAGAGAGAGGGGGAATTAGACAAGAGAGAGAGGGGGGAATTAGACAAGGGAGAGGGGGGAATTAGACAAGAGAGAGAGGGGGGAATGAGACAAGAGAGAGGGGGGAATTAGACAAGAGAGAGAGGAAGCATTAGACAAGAGAGAGAGGGGGAATTAGACAAGAGAGAGAGGGGGAATTAGACAAGAGAGAGGAGGGGAATTAGACAAGAGAGAGAGAGGGGAATAAGACACGAGAGAGGGGGGAATTAGACAAGAGAGAGAGGGGGGAATTGGAGAAGATAAAGGGGGGAATTAGACCAGAGATAGAGGGAGCATTAGACAAGAGAGAGAGGGGGAATTAGACAAGAGAGAGAGGGAGGATAAGACAAGAGAGAGTCGGGGAATTAGACAAGAGAGAGGGGGGAATTAGACAAGATAGAGGGAGCAATTAGACAAGAGAGATGGGGGAGGGTAATTAGACAAGAGAGAGAGGAATTAGACAAGAGAGAGAGGGGGTAATTTGACAAGAGAGAGGGGAGGAATTAGACAAGAGAGAGGGGGGAACTAGACAAGAGAGAAGGCGAATTAGACAAGAGAGAGGGGGGAATTGGACAAGAGAGAGAGGGGGGAATTAGACAAGAGAGAGGAGGGAATAAGACAAGAGAGAGGGGGGATTTAGAAAAGAGAGAGGGTATATTAAACAAGAGAGAGGGGATATTAAACAAGAGAGAGGGGAAGGGAATTCGACAAGAGAGAGAGGTGGAATTATACAAGAGAGAGGGGGAATTAGACAAGAGAGAGGGGGAATTGGACAAGAGAGAGTGGGGGAATTAGACAAGAGAGAGAGGGTGAATTCGACAAGAGAGAGAGAGGAGGGAATTAGACAAGAGAGAGAGGGGGGGAATTAGACAAGAGAGAGGGGGAACAAGACAAGAGAGAGGGGGAATTAGGCAAAAGAGAGGGGGGAATTAGACAAGAGAGAGAGGGGGAATTAGACAAGAGAGAGTGGGGGGAATTAGACAAGAGAGAGGGGCGAATTAGACAAGAGAGGGGTGGGGCAATTAGACAAGAGAGAGGGGGAATTAGACAAGAGAGACAGGGGAATTAGACAAGAGAGAGAGGCGGAATTAGACAAGAGAGAGGGGATATTAGACAAGAGAGAGGGGAAGGGAATTAGACAAGAGAGAGAGGCGGAATTAGACAAGAGAGAGAGGGGGAATTAGACAAGAGAAAGGGGGGGAATTAGACAAGAGAGAGGGGGAATAAAGCAAGAGAGAGGGGGAATTAGACAAGAGAGAGTGCGGGAATTGGACAAGAGAGAGAGGGGGAATCAGACAAGATAGAGGGTGGGAATTAGACAAGAGAGAGAGGGGGAATTAGACAAGAGAGAGAGAGGAGGGAATTAGACAAGTGAGAGAGTGGGGGAATTAGACAAGAGAGAGGGGGGAATTAGACAGGAGGGAGGGGGGAATTAGACAACAGAGAGGGGGAATTAGAGAAGAGAGAGAGGGGGGGAATTAGACAAGAGAGAGAGGGGGAATTAGACAAGAGAGAGAGGGGGAATTAGACAAGAGAGAGAGAGGGGGAATCAGACAAGATAGAGGGTGGGAATTAGACAAGAGAGAGAGGGGGAATTAGACAAGAGAGAGAGAGGAGGGAATTAGACAAGTGAGAGAGTGGGGGAATTAGACAAGAGAGAGGGGGGAATTAGACAGGAGGGAGGGGGGAATTAGACAACAGAGAGGGGGAATTAGAGAAGAGAGAGAGGGGGGGAATTAGACAAGAGAGAGAGGGGGAATTAGCAAGAGAGAGAGGGGGAATTAGACAAGAGAGAGAGGGGGGAATTAGACAAGAGAGAGGGGGGAATTAGACAAGAGAGAGAGGGGGGAATGAGACAAGAGAGAGGGGGGAATTAGACAAGAGAGAGAGGGGGGAATTGGAGAAGATAAAGGGGGGAATTAGACCAGAGATAGAGGGGGAATTAGACAAGAGAGAGAGGGGGAATTAGACAAGAGAGAGAGGGGGGAATTAGACAAGGGAGAGGGGGGAATTAGACAAGAGAGAGAGGGGGGAATGAGACAAGAGAGAGGGGGGAATTAGACAAGAGAGAGAGGAAGCATTAGACAAGAGAGAGAGGGGGAATTAGACAAGAGAGAGAGGGGGAATTAGACAAGAGAGAGGAGGGGAATTAGACAAGAGAGAGAGAGGGGAATAAGACACGAGAGAGGGGGGAATTAGACAAGAGAGAGAGGGGGGAATTGGAGAAGATAAAGGGGGGAATTAGACCAGAGATAGAGGGAGCATTAGACAAGAGAGAGAGGGGGAATTAGACAAGAGAGAGAGGGAGGATAAGACAAGAGAGAGTCGGGGAATTAGACAAGAGAGAGGGGGGAATTAGACAAGATAGAGGGAGCAATTAGACAAGAGAGATGGGGGAGGGTAATTAGACAAGAGAGAGAGGAATTAGACAAGAGAGAGAGGGGGTAATTTGACAAGAGAGAGGGGAGGAATTAGACAAGAGAGAGGGGGGAACTAGACAAGAGAGAAGGCGAATTAGACAAGAGAGAGGGGGGAATTGGACAAGAGAGAGAGGGGGGAATTAGACAAGAGAGAGGAGGGAATAAGACAAGAGAGAGGGGGGATTTAGAAAAGAGAGAGGGTATATTAAACAAGAGAGAGGGGATATTAAACAAGAGAGAGGGGAAGGGAATTCGACAAGAGAGAGAGGTGGAATTATACAAGAGAGAGGGGGAATTAGACAAGAGAGAGGGGGAATTGGACAAGAGAGAGTGGGGGAATTAGACAAGAGAGAGAGGGGGAATTCGACAAGAGAGAGAGAGGAGGGAATTAGACAAGAGAGAGAGGGGGGGAATTAGACAAGAGAGAGGGGGAACAAGACAAGAGAGAGGGGGAATTAGGCAAAAGAGAGGGGGGAATTAGACAAGAGAGAGAGGGGGAATTAGACAAGAGAGAGGGGGGGGGAATTAGACAAGAGAGAGGGGGGAATTAGACAAGAGAGAGGGGGAAATTAGGCAAGAGATAGGTGGAATTAGACAAGAGAGAGGGGGGAATTAGACAAGAGAGAGGTGGGAATTAGACAAAAGAGAGGGGACGAATTAGACAAGAGAGATAGGGGAAATTAGACAATAGAGAGAGAGGAGGGATGGAGACAAGAGAGAGGGGGAATAAGACAAGAGAGAGGGGGAATTAGACAAAAGAGAGGGGGGATATTAGACAAGAGAGAGAGGGAGAATTAGACAAGAGAGAGACGGGAGGAATTAGAGAAGAGAGAGTGGTTGGAAAATGACAAGATAGAGAGGGGGGAATTAGACAAGAGAGAGGGGGGAACTAGACACGAGAGAGGGCGAATTAGACAAGAGAGAGGGGGGAATTAGACAAGAGAGAGAGGGGGGAATTAGACAAGAGAGAGGAGGGAATTAGACAAGAGAGAGGGGGGAATTAGACAAGAGAGAGGGGGAATTAGACAAGAGAGAGGATGGGAATTAGACAAGAGAGAGGGAAAGGGAATTAGACAAGAGAGAGTGGGGGGAATTAGACAAGAGAGAGGGGCGAATTAGACAAGAGAGGGGGGGGGGCAATTAGACAAGAGAGAGGGGGAATTAGACAAGAGAGAGAGGCGAATTAGACAAGAGAGAGAGGCGGAATTAGACAAGAGAAAGGGGATATTAGACAAGAGAGAGGGGAAGGGAATTAGACAAGAGAGAGAGGCGGAATTAGACAAGAGAGAGAGGGGGAATTAGACAAGAGAAAGGGGGGGAATTAGACAAGAGAGAGGGGGAATAAGACAAGAGAGAGGGGGAATTAGACAAGAGAGAGTGCAGGAATTAGACAAGAGAGAGAGGGGGAATTAGACAAGAGAGAGAGAGGGGGAATCAGACAATATAGAGGGTGGGAATTAGACAAGAGAGAGAGGGGGAATTGGACAAGAGAGAGAGAGGAGGGAATTAGACAAGTGAGAGAGTGGGGGAATTAGACAAGAGAGAGGGGGGAATTAGACAGGAGGGAGGGGGGGAAATAGACAACAGAGAGGGGGGAATTAGAGAAGAGAGAGAGTGGGGGAATTAGACAAGAGAGAGAGGGGGAATTAGACAAGAGAGAGAGGGGGGAATTAGACAAGAGAGAGGGGGGAATTAGACAAGAGAGAGAGGGGGAATGAGACAAGAGAGAGGGGGGAATTAGACAAGAGAGAGAGGAAGCATTAGACAAGAGAGAGAGGGGGAATTAGACAAGAGAGAGAGGGGGAATTAGACAAGAGAGAGGAGGGGAATTAGACAAGAGAGAGAGAGGGGAATTAGACACGAGAGATGGGGGAATTAGACAAGAGAGAGAGGGGGGAATTGGAGAAGATAAAGGGGGGAATTAGACCAGAGATAGAGGGAGCATTAGACAAGAGAGAGAGGGGGGAATTAGATAAGAGACAGAGGGAGGATAAGACAAGAGAGAGTCGGGGAATTAGACAAGAGAGAGGGGGGAATTAGACAAGAGAGAGGGGGAATTAGACAAGAGAGAGGATGGGAATTAGACAAGAGAGAGGGAAAGGGAATTAGACAAGAGAGAGTGGGGGGAATTAGACAAGAGAGAGGGGCGAATGAGACAAGAGAGGGGGGGTGCAATTAGACAAGAGAGAGGGGGAATTAGACAAGAGAGAGGGGGGAATTAGACAAGAGAGAGAGGCGGAATTAGACAAGAGAAAGGGGATATTAGACAAGAGAGAGGGGAAGGGAATTAGACAAGAGAGAGAGGCGGAATTAGACAAGAGAGAGAGGGGGAATTAGACAAGAGAAAGGGGGGGAATTACACAAGAGAGAGGGGAAGGGAATTAGACAAGAGAGAGTGGGGGGAATTAGACAAGAGAGAGTGCAGGAATTAGACAAGAGAGAGAGGGGTAATTAGACAAGAGAGAGAGAGGGGGAATCAGACAATATAGAGGGTGGGAATTAGACAAGAGAGAGAGGGGGAATTGGACAAGAGAGAGAGAGGAGGGAATTAGACAAGTGAGAGAGTGGGGGAATTAGACAAGAGAGAGGGGGGAATTAGACAGGAGGGAGGGGGGAATTAGACAACAGAGAGGGGGAATTAGAGAAGAGAGAGAGGGGGGGAATTAGACAAGAGAGAGAGGGGGAATTAGACAAGAGAGAGAGGGGGGAATTAGACAAGAGAGAGGGGGGAATTCGACAAGAGAGAGAGGAAGCATTAGACAAGAGAGAGAGGGGGAATTAGACAAGAGAGAGAGGGGGAATTAGACAAGAGAGAGGAGGGGAATTAGACAAGAGAGAGAGAGGGGAATTAGACACGAGAGAGGGGGGAATTAGACAAGAGAGAGAGGGGGGAATTGGAGAAGATAAAGGGGGGAATTAGACCAGAGATAGAGGGAGCATTAGACAAGAGAGAGAGGGGGAATTAGATAAGAGACAGAGGGAGGATAAGACAAGAGAGAGTCGGGGAATTAGACAAGAGAGAGGGGGGAATTAGACAAGATAGAGGGAGCAATTAGACAAGAGAGATGGGGGTGGGTAATTAGACAAGAGAGAGAGGAATTAGACAAGAGAGAGAGGGGGTAATTTGACAAGAGAGAGGGGGGGAATTAGACAAGAGAGAGGGGGGAACTAGAAAAGAGAGAGGGCGAATTAGACAAGAGAGAGGGGTGAATTGGACAAGAGAGAGAGGGGGGAATTAGACAAGAGAGAGGAGGGAATTAGACAAGAGAGAGGGGGGAATTAGACAAGAGAGAGGGGATATTAAACAAGAGAGAGGGGATATTAAACAAGAGAGAGGGGAAGGGAATTCGACAAGAGAGAGAGGCGGAATTAGACAAGAGAGAGAGGTGGAATTAGACAAGAGAGAGGGGGGGAATTAGACAAGAGAGAGGGGGAATTAGACAAGAGTTAGGGGGGGGAATTAGACAAGAGAGAGAAGGGGGGAATTAGACAAGAGAGAGGGGAATTAGACAAGAGAGAGGGGGAATTAGACAAGAGAGAGGGGATATTAAACAAGAGAGAGGGGATATTAAACAAGAGAGAGGGGAAGGGAATTCGACAAGAGAGAGAGGCGGAATTAGACAAGAGAGAGAGGTGGAATTATACAAGAGAGAGGGGCGGAATTAGACAAGAGAGAGGGGGAATTAGACAAGAGAGAGGGGGAATTAGACAAGAGAGAGGAGGCGAAATAGACAAGAGAGAGAGGGGGAATGAGACAAGAAAGAGAGAGGAAGGACGTAGACAAGAGAGAGGGGGGAATTAGACAAGAGAGATTGGGGGGAATTGGACAAGAGAGAAAGGGGGAATTAGACAAGAGAGAGAGGGAGAATTAGACAAGAGAGAGACGGGGGGAATTAGACAAGAGAGAGAGGTTGGAATTTGACAAGAGAGAGAGGGGGGAATTAGACAAGAGAGAGGGGGGAACTAGACAAGAGAGAGGGGGGAATTACAGAAGAGAGAGGGGGAATAAGACAAGAGAGAGGGGGGGAATTACACAAGAGAGAGGGGAAGGGAATTAGACAAGAGAGAGTGGGGGGAATTAGACAAGAGAGAGGGGGGAATTAGACAAGAGAAGGGGGGGGGGAATTAGACAAGAGAGAGGGGGACTTAGACAAGAGTGAGGGGGGAATTAGACAAGAGAGAGAGGCGGAATTAGACAAGAGAGAGGGGGGAATCAGAGAAGAGAGAGGGGGAATTAGACAAGAGAGAGAGGGTGGGAATTACACAAGAGAGAGAGGGGGAATTAGACAAAAGAGAGGGGGGGGAATTAGACAAGAGAGAGAGGGAGAATTAGACAAGAGAGAGACGGGGGGAATTAGACAAGAGAGAGAGGTTGGAATTTGACAAGAGAGAGAGGGGGGAATTAGACAAGAGAGAGGGGGGAACTAGACAAGAGAGAGGGGGGAATTACACAAGAGAGAGGGGGAATTAGACAAGAGAGAGGGGGGGAATTAGACAAGAGAGAGGGGAAGGGAATTAGGCAAGAGAGAGTGGGGGGGAATTAGACAAGAGAGAGGGGGGAATTAGACAAGAGAAGGGGGGGGGGAATTAGACAAGAGAGAGGGGGACTTAGACAAGAGAGAGGGGGGAATTAGACAAGAGAGAGAGGGGGGGGAATTAGACAAGAGAGAGGGGGGAATTAGAGAAGAGAGAGGGGGAAATTAGACAAGAGAGAGGGGGATTAGACAAGAGAGAGGGGGGAATTAGACAAGAGAGAGGTGGGAATTAGACAAGAGAGAGGAGGCGAATTAGACAAGAGAGAGAGGGGGAATGAGACAAGAGAGAGAGAGAGGAGGGACGTAGACAAGAGAGAGGGGGTAATTAGACAAGAGAGATGGGGGGGAATTGGACATGAGAGAGAGGGGGAATTAGACAAGAGAGAGAGGGAGAATTAGACAAGAGAGAGACGGGGGGAATTAGACAAGAGAGAGAGGTTGGAATTTGACAAGAGAGAGAGGGGGGAATTAGACAAGAGAGAGGGGGGAACTAGACAAGTGAGAGGGGGGAATTACAGAAGAGAGAGGGGGAATTAGACAAGAGAGAGGGGGGGAATTACACAAGAGAGAGGGGAAGGGAATTAGACAAGAGAGAGTGGGGGAATTAGACAAGAGAGAGGGGGGAATTAGACAAGAGAAGGGGGGGGGGAATTAGACAAGAGAGGGGGGGACTTAGACAAGAGTGAGGGGGGACTTAGACAAGAGAGAGAGGCGGAATTCGACAAGAGAGAGGGGGGAATCAGACAAGAGAGAGGGGGAATTAGACAAGAGAGAGAGGGTGGGAATTACACAAGAGAGAGAGGGGGAATTAGACAAGAGAGAGAGGGAGAATTAGACAAGAGAGAGACTGGGGGAATGAGACAAGAGAGAGAGGTTGGAATTTGACAAGAGAGAGAGGGGGGAATTAGACAAGAGAGAGGGGGGAACTAGACAAGAGAGAGGGGGGAATTACACAAGAGAGAGGGGGAATTAGACAAGAGAGAGGGGGGGAATTAGACAAGAGAGAGGGGAAGGGAATTAGACAAGAGAGAGTGGGGGGAATTAGACAAGAGAGAGGGGGGAATTAGACAAGAGAAGGGGGGGGAATTAGACAAGAGAGAGGGGGACTTAGACAAGAGAGAGGGGGGAATTAAACAGGAGAGAGAGGCGGAATTTGACAAGAGAGAGGGGGGAATTAGACAAGAGAGAGGGGGAATTAGACAAGAGAGAGAGGGTGGGAATTAGACAAGAGAGAGAGGGGGAATTAGACAAGAGAGAGGGGGGAATTAGACAAGAGAGAGGGAGAATAAGCCAAGAGAGAGGGGGAATTAGACAAGAGAGAGTCGTGGAATTAGACAAGAGAGAGAGGAGTGAATTAGACAAGAGAGAGATGGGGAATTAGACAACAGAGAGAGAGAGGAGGGAATTAGACAAGAGAGAGAGGGTGTATTAGACAAGAGAGAGAGGGGGAATTAGACAAGAGGGAGAGAGGAGGGTATTAGACAGGAGAGGGGGGGGGGGGAATTAGACAAGTGAGAGGGGGAATTAGACAAGAGAGACGGGGGGAATTAGACAAGAGAGAGAGGGAGAATTAGACAAGAGAGAGGGGGAATCAGACAAGAGAGAGGGTGGGAATTAGACAAGAGAAAGAGGGGGAATTGGAGAATAGAGAGAGGGGGAATTAGACAAGAGAGAGGGGGGAATTTGACAAGAGAAGAGGGGAATTACACAAGAGAGAGGGGGGAATTAGACAAGAGTGAGAGAGGGTTAATTAGACAAGAGAGAGGGGGAATTAGACAAGAGAGAGGGGGGAATTAGCAAGAGAGAGAGGGGGGAATTAGGCAAGAGAGAGGGGGGAATTAGACATGAGAGAGAGGGGGGAATTAGACAAGAGAGAGGGGGAATTAGACAAGAGAGGGGGGGAATTAGACAAGAAGAGAGGGGGAATTAGACAAGAGAGAGTAGGGGAATTAGACAAGAGAGATTGGGGGGAATTAGACAAGAGAGAGGGGGGAATTAGACAAGAGAGAGAGGGGGGAATTAGAGAAGATAGAGGGGGGAATTAGACCAGAAAGAGAGGGAGCATTAGAGAAGAGAGAGAGGGGGAATTAGATAAGAGAGAGAGGGAGCATTAGACAAGAGAGAGTGCGGGAATTAGAAAAGAGAGAGGGGGAATTAGACAAGATAGAGGGAGGAATTAGACAAGAGAGATGGGGGGGGGGGGGGAATTAGACAAGAGAGAGGGGAATTAGACAAGAGAGAGAGGGGCGAATTATACAAGAAAGAGGGGGAATTAGACAAGAGAGAGGGGAATTAGACAAGAGAGAGAGTGGGAATTAGACAGGATAGAGGGGGAATTAGAAAAGAGAGTGGGGGGGTATTAGACAAGAAAGAAGGGGGGAATTAGACAAGAGAGAAAGGGGAATTAGACAAGAGAGAGACGGGGGAATTGGACAAGAGAGAGGGGGGAATTAGACAAGAGAGAGACGGGGGAATTAGACAAGAGAGAGGGGGGAATTAGACAAGAGAGATTGGGGGGAATTAGACAAGAGAGAGAGGGAGCATTAGACAAGAGAGAGAGGGGGAATTAGACAAGAGAGAGAGGGGGAATTAGACAAGAGAGAGGAGGGGAATTAGACAAGAGAGAGAGAGGGGCATTAGACACGAGAGAGGGGGGAATTAGACAAGAGAGAGAGGGGGGAATTGGAGAAGATAAAGGTGGGAATTAGACCAGAGATAGAGGGAGCATTAGACAAGAGAGAGAGGGGGAATTAGATAAGAGAGAGAGGGAGGATAAGACAAGAGAGAGTGGGGGAATTCGACAAGAGAGAGGGGGGAATTAGACAAGATAGAGGGAGCAATT
>JANJGN010004471.1:0-32993 GCA_026770705.1 Isurus oxyrinchus | reverse complement strand
TCCCACCTTCTCACCGTCTCCCTCAATCCCCACCTACCCACCTTCTCCCCGTCTCCCTCAATCCCCACCTACCCACCTTCTCCCCGTCTCCCTCAATCCCCACCTACCCACCTTCTCCCCGTCTCCCTCAATCCCCACCTACTCACCTTCACCCCGTCTCCCTCAATCCCCACCTACCCACCTTCTCCCCATCTCCCTCAATCCCCACCTACCCAACTTCACCCCGTCTCCCTCAATCCCCACCTACTCACCTTCTCCCCGTCTACCTCAATCCCCACCTACCCACCTTCTCCCCGTCTCCCTCAATCTCCACCTACCCACCTTCTCCCTGTCTCCCTCAATCCCCACCTACCCACCTTCTCCCCGTCTCCCTCAATCCCCACCTACCCACCTTCACCCCGTCTCCCTCAATCCCCACCTACCCATCTTCTCCCCGTCTCCCTCAATCCCCACCCACCCACCTTCTCCCCATCTCCCTCAATCCCCACCTACCCACCTTCTCCCCGTCTCCCTCAATCGCCACCTACCAACCTTCTCCCCGTCTGCCTCAATCCCCACCTACCCACATTCTCCCCGTCTCCCTCAATCCCCACCTACCCACCTTCTCCCCGTCTCCCTCAATCCCCACCTCCCCACCTTCACCCCGTCTTCCTCAATCCCCACCTACCCACCTTCTCCCCGTCTCCCTCAATCCCCACCTACCCACCTTCACCCCATCTCCCTCAATCCCCACCTACCCACCGTCTCCCCGTCTCCCTCAATCCCCACCTACCCACATTCTCCCCGTCTCATTCAATCCCCACCTACCCACCTTCACCCCGTCTCCCTCAATCCCCACCTAGCCACCTTCTCCCCGTCTCCCTCATCCCCACCTACCTAACTTCTCCCCGTCTCCCTCAATCCCCACCTACCCACCTTCTCCCCGTCTCCCTCAATCCCCACCTACCCACCTTCTCCCCATCTCCCTCAATCCCCACCTACCCACCTTCTCCCCGTCTCCCTCAATCCCCACCTACCCACCTTCTCCCCGTCTCCCTCAATCCCCACCTACCCACCTTCTCCCCGTCTCCCTCAATCCCCACCTACTCACCTTCACCCGTCTCCCTCAATACCCACCTACCCACCTTCTCCCCATCTCCCTCAATCCCCACCTACCCACCTTCACCCCGTCTCCCTCAATCCCCACCTACCCACCTTCTCCCCGTCTCCCTCAATCCCCACCCACCCACCTTCTCCCCATCTCCCTCAATCCCCACCTACCCACGTTCTCCCCATCTCCCTCAATCCCCACCCACCCACCTTCTCCCCATCTCCCTCAATCCCCACCTACCCACCATCTCCCCGTCTCCCTCAATCCCCACCTACCCACCGTCTCCCCGTCTCCCTCAATCCCCACCTACCCACCTTCTCCCCGTCTCCCTCAATCCCCACCTACCCACCTTCTCCCCGTCTCCCTCAATCCCCACCTACCCACCTTCTCCCCGTCTCCCTCAATCCCCACCTACCCACCTTCTCCCCGTCTCCCTCAATCCCCACCTACTCACCTTCACCCCGTCTCCCTCAATCCCCACCTACCCACCTTCTCCCCGTCTCCCTCAATCCCCACCTACCCACCTTCTCCCCTTCTCCTCAATCCCCACCTACCCACCTTCACCTCGTCTCCCTCAATCCCCACCTACCCACCCTCTCCCCGTCTCCCTCAATCCCCACCTACCCACCTTCTCCCCGTCTCTCTCAATCCCCACCTACCCACCTTCTCCCCATCTCCTCAATCCCCACCTACCCACCTTCTCCCCGTCTCCCTCAATCCCCACCTACCCACCTTCTCCCCGTCTCCCTCAATCCCCACCTTCCCACCTTCACCCCTTCTCCCTCAATCCCCACCTACCCACCATCTCCCCGTCTCCCTCCATCCCCATCTACCCACCTTCTCTCCGTCTTCCTCAATCCCCACCTACCCACCTTCACCACGTCTCCCTCAATCCCCACCTACCCACCTTCTCCCCGTCTCCCTCAATCCCCACCTACCCACCTTCTCCCCATCTCCCTGAATCCCCACCTACCCACCTTCTCCCCATCTCCCTCAATCCCCACCTACCCACCTTCTCCCCATCTCCCTCAATCCCCACCTACCCACCTTCTCTCCGTCTTCCTCAATCCCCACCTACCCACCTTCACCACGTCTCCCTCAATCCCCACCTACCCACCTTCTCCCCATCTCCCTCAGCCCCACCTACCCACCTTCTCCCCATCTCCCTCAATCCCCACCTACCCACCTTCTCCCCATCTCCCTCAATCCCCACCTACCCACCTTCTCCCCATCTCCCAATCCCCACATACCCACCTTCACCACGTCTCCCTCACTCCCCACCTACCCACCTTCTCCCTGTCTCCCTCAATCCCCACCTACCCACCTGCTCCCCGTCTCCCTCAATCCCCACCTACCCACCTTCTCCCCGTCTCCCTCAATCCCCACCTACCCACCTGCTACCCGTCTCCCTCAATCCCCACCTACCCACCTTCTCCCCGTCTCCCTCAATCCCCACCTACCAACCTTCTCCCCGTCTCCCTCAATCCCCACCTACCCACATTCTCCCCGTCTCCCTCAATCCCCACCTACCCACCTTCTCCCCGTCTCCCTCAATCCCCACCTACCCACCTTCTCCCCGTCTCCCTCAATCCCCACCTCCCCACCTTCACCCCGTCTTCCTCAATCCCCACCTACCCACCTTCTCCCCGTCTCCCTCAATCCCCACCTACCCACCTTCACCCCATCTCCCTCAATCCCCACCTACCCACCGTCTCCCCGTCTCCCTCAATCCCCACCTACCCACATTCTCCCCGTCTCCCTCAATCCCCACCTACCCACCTTCACCCCGTCTCCCTCAATCCCCACCTACCCACCTTCTCCCCGTCTCCCTCATCCCGACCTACCTAACTTCTCCCCGTCTCCCTCAATCCCCACCTACCCACCTTCTCCCCGTCTCCCTCAAACCCCACCTACCCCACCTTCTCCCCGTCTCCCTCAATCCCCACCTACCCACCTTCTCGGCGTCTCCCTCAATCCCCACCTTCCCACCCTCTCCCCATCTCCCTCAATCCCCACCTACCCACCTTCTCCCCGTCTCCCTCAATCCCCACCTACCCACCTTCTCCCCATCTCCCTCAATCCCCACCTACCCACCTTCTCCCCGTCTCCCTCAATCCCCACCTGCCCACCTTCACCTCATCTCCCTCAATCCCCACCTACCCACCGTCTCCCCGTCTCCCTCAATCCCCACCTACCCACCTTCTCCCCGTCTCCCTCAATCCCCACCTACCCACATTCTCCCCGTCTCCCTCAATCCCCACCTACCCACCTTGACCCCGTCTCCCTCAATCCCCACCTACCCACCTTCTCCCCGTCTCCCTCATCCCCACCTACCTAACTTCTCCCCGTCTCCCTCAATCCCCACCTACCCACCTTCTCCCCGTCTCCCTCAAACCCCACCTACCCACCTTCTCCCCGTCTCCCTCAATCCCCACCTATCCACCTTCTCGCCGTCTCCCTCAATCCCCACCTTCCCACCCTCTCCCCATCTCCCTCAATCCCCACCTACCCACCTTCTCCCCGTCTCCCTCAATCCCCACCTACCCACCTTCTCCCCGTCTCCCTCAATCCCCAGCTACCCACCTTCTCCCCGTCTCCCTCAATCCCCACCTACCCACCTTCTCCCCGTCTCCCTCAATCCCCACCTACCCACCTTCTCCCCGTCTCCCTCAATCCCCACCTACTCACCTTCACCCCGTCTCCCTCAATCCCCACCTACCCACCTTCTCCCCATCTCCCTCAATCCCCACCTACCCACCTTCACCCCGTCTCAATCAATCCCCACCTACTCACCTTCTCCCTGTCTACCTCAATCCCCACCTACCCACCTTCACCCCGTCTCCCTCCATCCCCACCTACCCACCTTCTCCCCGTCTCCCTCAATCCCCACCTACCCACCTTCTCCCCGTCTCCCTCAATCCCCACCTACCCACCTTCTCCCCGTCTCCCTCAATCCCCACCTACTCACCTTCACCCCGTCTCCCTCAATCCCCCCTACCCACCTTCTCCCCATCTCCCTCAATCCCCACCTACCCACCTTCTCCCCATCTCCCTCAATCCCCACCTACCCAACTTCTCCCCGTCTCCCTCAATCCCCACCTACCCACTTTCTCCCCGTCTCCCTCAATCCCCACCTACCCACCTTCACCCCGTCTCCCTCAATCCCCACCTACCCACCTTCTCCCCGTCTCCCTCAATCCCCACCTACCCACCCTCTCCTCGTCTCCCTCAATCCCCACCTACCCACCTTCTCCCCGTCTCCCTCAATCCCCACCTACTCACCTTCTCCCCGTCTCCCTCAATCCTCACCTACCCACCTTCTCCCCGTCTCCCTCAATCCCCACCTACTCACCTTCTCCCCATCTCCCTCAATCCCCACCTACCCACCTTGTCCCCATCTCCCTCAATCCCCACCTACCCACCTTCTCCCCGTCTCCCTCAATCGCCACCTACCAACCTTCTCCCCGTCTGCCTCAATCCCCACCTACCCACATTCTCCCCGTCTCCCTCAATCCCCACCTACCCACCTTCTCCCCGTCTCCCTCAATCCCCACCTCCCCACCTTCACCCCGTCTTCCTCAATCCCCACCTACCCACCTTCTCCCCGTCTCCCTCAATCCCCACCTACCCACCTTCACCCCATCTCCCTCAATCCCCACCTACCCACCGTCTCCCCGTCTCCCTCAATCCCCACCTACCCACATTCTCCCCGTCTCATTCAATCCCCACCTACCCACCTTCACCCCGTCTCCCTCAATCCCCACCTAGCCACCTTCTCCCCGTCTCCCTCATCCCCACCTACCTAACTTCTCCCCGTCTCCCTCAATCCCCACCTACCCACCTTCTCCCCGTCTCCCTCAATCCCCACCTACCCACCTTCTCCCCATCTCCCTCAATCCCCACCTACCCACCTTCTCCCCGTCTCCCTCAATCCCCACCTACCCACCTTCTCCCCGTCTCCCTCAATCCCCACCTACCCACCTTCTCCCCGTCTCCCTCAATCCCCACCTACTCACCTTCGCCCCGTCTCCCTCAATACCCACCTACCCACCTTCTCCCCATCTCCCTCAATCCCCACCTACCCACCTTCACCCCGTCTCCCTCAATCCCCACCTACCCACCTTCTCCCCGTCTCCCTCAATCCCCACCCACCCACCTTCTCCCCATCTCCCTCAATCCCCACCTACCCACGTTCTCCCCATCTCCCTCAATCCCCACCCACCCACCTTCTCCCCATCTCCCTCAATCCCCACCTACCCACCATCTCCCCGTCTCCCTCAATCCCCACCTACCCACCGTCTCCCCGTCTCCCTCAATCCCCACCTACCCACCTTCTCCCCGTCTCCCTCAATCCCCACCTACCCACCTTCTCCCCGTCTCCCTCAATCCCCACCTACCCACCTTCTCCCCGTCTCCCTCAATCCCCACCTACCCACCTTCTCCCCGTCTCCCTCAATCCCCACCTACTCACCTTCACCCCGTCTCCCTCAATCCCCACCTACCCACCTTCTCCCCGTCTCCCTCAATCCCCACCTACCCACCTTCTCCCCTTCTCCTCAATCCCCACCTACCCACCTTCACCTCGTCTCCCTCAATCCCCACCTACCCACCCTCTCCCCGTCTCCCTCAATCCCCACCTACCCACCTTCTCCCCGTCTCTCTCAATCCCCACCTACCCACCTTCTCCCCATCTCCTCAATCCCCACCTACCCACCTTCTCCCCGTCTCCCTCAATCCCCACCTACCCACCTTCTCCCCGTCTCCCTCAATCCCCACCTTCCCACCTTCACCCCTTCTCCCTCAATCCCCACCTACCCACCTTCTCCCCGTCTCCCTCCATCCCCATCTACCCACCTTCTCTCCGTCTTCCTCAATCCCCACCTACCCACCTTCACCACGTCTCCCTCAATCCCCACCTACCCACCTTCTCCCCGTCTCCCTCAATCCCCACCTACCCACCTTCTCCCCATCTCCCTGAATCCCCACCTACCCACCTTCTCCCCATCTCCCTCAATCCCCACCTACCCACCTTCTCCCCATCTCCCTCAATCCCCACCTACCCACCTTCTCTCCGTCTTCCTCAATCCCCACCTACCCACCTTCACCACGTCTCCCTCAATCCCCACCTACCCACCTTCTCCCCATCTCCCTCAGCCCCACCTACCCACCTTCTCCCCATCTCCCTCAATCCCCACCTACCCACCTTCTCCCCATCTCCCTCAATCCCCACCTACCCACCTTCTCCCCATCTCCCTCAATCCCCACATACCCACCTTCACCACGTCTCCCTCACTCCCCACCTACCCACCTTCTCCCTGTCTCCCTCAATCCCCACCTACCCACCTGCTCCCCGTCTCCCTCAATCCCCACCTACCCACCTTCTCCCCGTCTCCCTCAATCCCCACCTACCCACCTGCTCCCCGTCTCCCTCAATCCCCACCTACCCACCTTCTCCCCGTCTCCCTCAATCCCCACCTACCAACCTTCTCCCCGTCTCCCTCAATCCCCACCTACCCACATTCTCCCCGTCTCCCTCAATCCCCACCTACCCACCTTCTCCCCGTCTCCCTCAATCCCCACCTACCCACCTTCTCCCCGTCTCCCTCAATCCCCACCTCCCCACCTTCACCCCGTCTTCCTCAATCCCCACCTACCCACCTTCTCCCCGTCTCCCTCAATCCCCACCTACCCACCTTCACCCCATCTCCCTCAATCCCCACCTACCCACCGTCTCCCCGTCTCCCTCAATCCCCACCTACCCACATTCTCCCCGTCTCCCTCAATCCCCACCTACCCACCTTCACCCCGTCTCCCTCAATCCCCACCTACCCACCTTCTCCCCGTCTCCCTCATCCCGACCTACCTAACTTCTCCCCGTCTCCCTCAATCCCCACCTACCCACCTTCTCCCCGTCTCCCTCAAACCCCACCTACCCACCTTCTCCCCGTCTCCCTCAATCCCCACCTACCCACCTTCTCGGCGTCTCCCTCAATCCCCACCTTCCCACCCTCTCCCCATCTCCCTCAATCCCCACCTACCCACCTTCTCCCCGTCTCCCTCAATCCCCACCTACCCACCTTCTCACCGTCTCCCTCAATCCCCACCTACCCACCTTCTCCCCGTCTCCCTCAATCCCCACCTACCCACCTTCTCCCCGTCTCCCTCAATCCCCACCTACCCACCTTCTCCCCGTCTCCCTCAATCCCCACCTACTCACCTTCACCCCGTCTCCCTCAATCCCCACCTACCCACCTTCTCCCCATCTCCCTCAATCCCCACCTACCCAACTTCACCCCGTCTCCCTCAATCCCCACCTACTCACCTTCTCCCCGTCTACCTCAATCCCCACCTACCCACCTTCTCCCCGTCTCCCTCAATCTCCACCTACCCACCTTCTCCCTGTCTCCCTCAATCCCCACCTACCCACCTTCTCCCCGTCTCCCTCAATCCCCACCTACCCACCTTCACCCCGTCTCCCTCAATCCCCACCTACCCATCTTCTCCCCGTCTCCCTCAATCCCCACCCACCCACCTTCTCCCCATCTCCCTCAATCCCCACCTACCCACCTTCTCCCCGTCTCCCTCAATCGCCACCTACCAACCTTCTCCCCGTCTGCCTCAATCCCCACCTACCCACATTCTCCCCGTCTCCCTCAATCCCCACCTACCCACCTTCTCCCCGTCTCCCTCAATCCCCACCTCCCCACCTTCACCCCGTCTTCCTCAATCCCCACCTACCCACCTTCTCCCCGTCTCCCTCAATCCCCACCTACCCACCTTCACCCCATCTCCCTCAATCCCCACCTACCCACCGTCTCCCCGTCTCCCTCAATCCCCACCTACCCACATTCTCCCCGTCTCATTCAATCCCCACCTACCCACCTTCACCCCGTCTCCCTCAATCCCCACCTAGCCACCTTCTCCCCGTCTCCCTCATCCCCACCTACCTAACTTCTCCCCGTCTCCCTCAATCCCCACCTACCCACCTTCTCCCCGTCTCCCTCAATCCCCACCTCCCCACCTTCTCCCCATCTCCCTCAATCCCCACCTACCCACCTTCTCCCCGTCTCCCTCAATCCCCACCTACCCACCTTCTCCCCGTCTCCCTCAATCCCCACCTACCCACCTTCTCCCCGTCTCCCTCAATCCCCACCTACTCACCTTCACCCCGTCTCCCTCAATACCCACCTACCCACCTTCTCCCCATCTCCCTCAATCCCCACCTACCCACCTTCACCCCGTCTCCCTCAATCCCCACCTACCCACCTTCTCCCCGTCTCCCTCAATCCCCACCCACCCACCTTCTCCCCATCTCCCTCAATCCCCACCTACCCACGTTCTCCCCATCTCCCTCAATCCCCACCCACCCACCTTCTCCCCATCTCCCTCAATCCCCACCTACCCACCATCTCCCCGTCTCCCTCAATCCCCACCTACCCACCGTCTCCCCGTCTCCCTCAATCCCCACCTACCCACCTTCTCCCCGTCTCCCTCAATCCCCACCTACCCACCTTCTCCCCGTCTCCCTCAATCCCCACCTACCCACCTTCTCCCCGTCTCCCTCAATCCCCACCTACCCACCTTCTCCCCGTCTCCCTCAATCCCCACCTACTCACCTTCACCCCGTCTCCCTCAATCCCCACCTACCCACCTTCTCCCCGTCTCCCTCAATCCCCACCTACCCACCTTCTCCCCTTCTCCTCAATCCCCACCTACCCACCTTCACCTCGTCTCCCTCAATCCCCACCTACCCACCCTCTCCCCGTCTCCCTCAATCCCCACCTACCCACCTTCTCCCCGTCTCTCTCAATCCCCACCTACCCACCTTCTCCCCATCTCCTCAATCCCCACCTACCCACCTTCTCCCCGTCTCCCTCAATCCCCACCTACCCACCTTCTCCCCGTCTCCCTCAATCCCCACCTTCCCACCTTCACCCCTTCTCCTCAATCCCCACCTACCCACCTTCTCCCCGTCTCCCTCCATCCCCATCTACCCACCTTCTCTCCGTCTTCCTCAATCCCCACCTACCCACCTTCACCACGTCTCCCTCAATCCCCACCTACCCACCTTCTCCCCGTCTCCCTCAATCCCCACCTACCCACCTTCTCCCCATCTCCCTGAATCCCCACCTACCCACCTTCTCCCCATCTCCCTCAATCCCCACCTACCCACCTTCTCCCCATCTCCCTCAATCCCCACCTACCCACCTTCTCTCCGTCTTCCTCAATCCCCACCTACCCACCTTCACCACGTCTCCCTCAATCCCCACCTACCCACCTTCTCCCCATCTCCCTCAGCCCCACCTACCCACCTTCTCCCCATCTCCCTCAATCCCCACCTACCCACCTTCTCCCCATCTCCCTCAATCCCCACCTACCCACCTTCACCACGTCTCCCTCACTCCCCACCTACCCACCTTCTCCCTGTCTCCCTCAATCCCCACCTACCCACCTGCTCCCCGTCTCCCTCAATCCCCACCTACCCACCTTCTCCCCGTCTCCCTCAATCCCCACCTACCCACCTGCTCCCCGTCTCCCTCAATCCCCACCTACCCACCTTCTCCCCGTCTCCCTCAATCCCCACCTACCAACCTTCTCCCCGTCTCCCTCAATCCCCACCTACCCACATTCTCCCCGTCTCCCTCAATCCCCACCTACCCACCTTCTCCCCGTCTCCCTCAATCCCCACCTACCCACCTTCTCCCCGTCTCCCTCAATCCCCACCTCCCCACCTTCACCCCGTCTTCCTCAATCCCCACCTACCCACCTTCTCCCCGTCTCCCTCAATCCCCACCTACCCACCTTCACCCCATCTCCCTCAATCCCCACCTACCCACCGTCTCCCCGTCTCCCTCAATCCCCACCTACCCACATTCTCCCCGTCTCCCTCAATCCCCACCTACCCACCTTCACCCCGTCTCCCTCAATCCCCACCTACCCACCTTCTCCCCGTCTCCCTCATCCCGACCTACCTAACTTCTCCCCGTCTCCCTCAATCCCCACCTACCCACCTTCTCCCCGTCTCCCTCAAACCCCACCTACCCACCTTCTCCCCGTCTCCCTCAATCCCCACCTACCCACCTTCTCGGCGTCTCCCTCAATCCCCACCTTCCCACCCTCTCCCCATCTCCCTCAATCCCCACCTACCCACCTTCTCCCCGTCTCCCTCAATCCCCACCTACCCACCTTCTCACCGTCTCCCTCAATCCCCACCTACCCACCTTCTCCCCGTCTCCCTCAATCCCCACCTACCCACCTTCTCCCCGTCTCCCTCAATCCCCACCTACCCACCTTCTCCCCGTCTCCCTCAATCCCCACCTACTCACCTTCACCCCGTCTCCCTCAATCCCCACCTACCCACCTTCTCCCCATCTCCCTCAATCCCCACCTACCCAACTTCACCCCGTCTCCCTCAATCCCCACCTACTCACCTTCTCCCCGTCTACCTCAATCCCCACCTACCCACCTTCTCCCCGTCTCCCTCAATCTCCACCTACCCACCTTCTCCCTGTCTCCCTCAATCCCCACCTACCCACCTTCTCCCCGTCTCCCTCAATCCCCACCTACCCACCTTCACCCCGTCTCCCTCAATCCCCACCTACCCACCTTCTCCCCGTCTCCCTCAATCCCCACCCACCCACCTTCTCCCCATCTCCCTCAATCCCCACCTACCCACCTTCTCCCCGTCTCCCTCAATCCCCACCCACCCACCTTCTCCCCATCTCCCTCAATCCCCACCTACCCACCATCTCCCCGTCTCCCTCAATCCCCACCTACCCACCGTCTCCCCGTCTCCCTCAATCCCCACCTACCCACCTTCTCCCCGTCTCCCTCAATCCCCACCTACCCACCTTCTCCCCGTCTCCCTCAATCCCCACCTACCCACCTTCTCCCCGTCTCCCTCAATGCCCACCTACCCACCTTCTCCCCGTCTCCCTCAATCCCCACCTACTCACCTTCACCCCGTCTCCCTCAATCCCCACCTACCCACCTTCTCCCCATCTCCCTCAATCCCCACCGACCCACCTTCACCCCGTCTCCCTCTATCCCCACCTACCCACCTTCTCCCCGTCTCCCTCAATCCCCACCTACCCACCTTCACCCCGTCTCCCTCAATCCCCACCTACCCACCTTCTCCCCGTCTCCCTCAATCCCCACCTACCCACCTTCTCCTCGTCTCCCTCAATCCCCACCTACCCACCTTCTCCCCGTCTCCCTCAATCCCCACCTACCCACCTTCTCCCCGTCTCCCTCAATCCCCACCTACCCACCTTCTCCCCGTCTCCCTCAATCCCCACCTACCAACCTTCTCCCCGTCTCCCTCAATCCCCACCTACCCACATTCTCCCCGTCTCCCTCAATCCCCACCTACCCACCTTCTCCCCGTCTCCCTCAATCCCCACCTACCCACCTTCTCCCCGTCTCCCTCAATCCCCACCTCCCCACCTTCACCCCGTCTTCCTCAATCCCCTCCTACCCACCTTCTCCCCGTCTCCCTCAATCCCCACCTACCCACCTTCACCCCATCTCCCTCAATCCCCACCTACCCACCGTCTCCCCGTCTCCCTCAATCCCCACCTACCCACATTCTCCCCGTCTCCCTCAATCCCCACCTACCCACCTTCACCCCGTCTCCCTCAATCCCCACCTACCCACCTTCTCCCCGTCTCCCTCATCCCGACCTACCTAACTTCTCCCCGTCTCCCTCAATCCCCACCTACCCACCTTCTCCCCGTCTCCCTCAAACCCCACCTACCCACCTTCTCCCCGTCTCCCTCAATCCCCACCTACCCACCTTCTCGGCGTCTCCCTCAATCCCCACCTTCCCACCCTCTCCCCATCTCCCTCAATCCCCACCTACCCACCTTCTCCCCGTCTCCCTCAATCCCCACCTACCCACCTTCTCACCGTCTCCCTCAATCCCCACCTACCCACCTTCTCCCCGTCTCCCTCAATCCCCACCTACCCACCTTCTCCCCGTCTCCCTCAATCCCCACCTACCCACCTTCTCCCCGTCTCCCTCAATCCCCACCTACTCACCTTCACCCCGTCTCCCTCAATCCCCACCTACCCACCTTCTCCCCATCTCCCTCAATCCCCACCTACCCAACTTCACCCCGTCTCCCTCAATCCCCACCTACTCACCTTCTCCCCGTCTACCTCAATCCCCACCTACCCACCTTCTCCCCGTCTCCCTCAATCTCCACCTACCCACCTTCTCCCTGTCTCCCTCAATCCCCACCTACCCACCTTCTCCCCGTCTCCCTCAATCCCCACCTACCCACCTTCACCCCGTCTCCCTCAATCCCCACCTACCCATCTTCTCCCCGTCTCCCTCAATCCCCACCCACCCACCTTCTCCCCATCTCCCTCAATCCCCACCTACCCACCTTCTCCCCGTCTCCCTCAATCGCCACCTACCAACCTTCTCCCCGTCTCCCTCAATCCCCACCTACCCACCTTCTCCCCGTCTCCCTCAATCCCCACCTACCAACCTTCTCCCCGTCTCCCTCAATCCCCACCTACCCACCTTCTCCCCGTCTCCCTCAATCCCCACCTACCCACATTCTCCCCGTCTCCCTCAATCCCCACCTACCCACCTTCTCCCCGTCTCCCTCAATCCCCACCTCCCCACCTTCACCCCGTCTTCCTCAATCCCCACCTACCCACCTTCTCCCCGTCTCCCTCAATCCCCACCTACCCACCTTCACCCCATCTCCCTCAATCCCCACCTACCCACCGTCTCCCCGTCTCCCTCAATCCCCACCTACCCACATTCTCCCCGTCTCATTCAATCCCCACCTACCCACCTTCACCCCGTCTCCCTCAATCCCCACCTAGCCACCTTCTCCCCGTCTCCCTCATCCCCACCTACCTAACTTCTCCCCGTCTCCCTCAATCCCCACCTACCCACCTTCTCCCCGTCTCCCTCAATCCCCACCTACCCACCTTCTCCCCGTCTCCCTCATCCCGACCTACCTAACTTCTCCCCGTCTCCCTCAATCCCCACCTACCCACCTTCTCCCCGTCTCCCTCAAACCCCACCTACCCACCTTCTCCCCGTCTCCCTCAATCCCCACCTACCCACCTTCTCGGCGTCTCCCTCAATCCCCACCTTCCCACCCTCTCCCCATCTCCCTCAATCCTCACCTACCCACCTTCTCCCCGTCTCCCTCAATCCCCACCTACCCACCTTCTCACCGTCTCCCTCAATCCCCACCTACCCACCTTCTCCCCGTCTCCCTCAATCCCCACCTACCCACCTTCTCCCCGTCTCCCTCAATCCCCACCTACCCACCTTCTCCCCGTCTCCCTCAATCCCCACCTACTCACCTTCACCCCGTCTCCCTCAATCCCCACCTACCCACCTTCTCCCCATCTCCCTCAATCCCCACCTACCCAACTTCACCCCGTCTCCCTCAATCCCCACCTACTCACCTTCTCCCCGTCTACCTCAATCCCCACCTACCCACCTTCTCCCCGTCTCCCTCAATCTCCACCTACCCACCTTCTCCCTGTCTCCCTCAATCCCCACCTACCCACCTTCTCCCCGTCTCCCTCAATCCCCACCTACCCACCTTCACCCCGTCTCCCTCAATCCCCACCTACCCACCTTCTCCCCGTCTCCCTCAATCCCCACCCACCCACCTTCTCCCCATCTCCCTCAATCCCCACCTACCCACCTTCTCCCCGTCTCCCTCAATCCCCACCCACCCACCTTCTCCCCATCTCCCTCAATCCCCACCTACCCACCATCTCCCCGTCTCCCTCAATCCCCACCTACCCACCGTCTCCCCGTCTCCCTCAATCCCCACCTACCCACCTTCTCCCCGTCTCCCTCAATCCCCACCTACCCACCTTCTCCCCGTCTCCCTCAATCCCCACCTACCCACCTTCTCCCCGTCTCCCTCAATGCCCACCTACCCACCTTCTCCCCGTCTCCCTCAATCCCCACCTACTCACCTTCACCCCGTCTCCCTCAATCCCCAACTACCCACCTTCTCCCCATCTCCCTCAATCCCCACCGCCCCACCTTCACCCCGTCTCCCTCTATCCCCACCTACCCACCTTCTCCCCGTCTCCCTCAATCCCCACCTACCCACCTTCACCCCGTCTCCCTCAATCCCCACCTACCCACCTTCTCCCCGTCTCCCTCAATCCCCACCTACCCACCTTCTCCTCGTCTCCCTCAATCCCCACCTACCCACCTTCTCCCCGTCTCCCTCAATCCCCACCTACCCACCTTCACCCCATCTCCCTCAATCCCCACCTACCCACCGTCTCCCCGTCTCCCTCAATCCCCACCTACCCACATTCTCCCCGTCTCATTCAATCCCCACCTACCCACCTTCACCCCGTCTCCCTCAATCCCCACCTAGCCACCTTCTCCCCGTCTCCCTCATCCCCACCTACCTAACTTCTCCCCGTCTCCCTCAATCCCCACCTACCCACCTTCTCCCCGTCTCCCTCAATCCCCACCTACCCACCTTCTCCCCATCTCCCTCAATCCGCACCTACCCACCTTCTCCCCGTCTCCCTCAATCCCCACCTACCCACCTTCTCCCCGTCTCCCTCAATCCCCACCTACCCACCTTCTCCCCGTCTCCCTCAATCCCCACCTACTCACCTTCACCCCGTCTCCCTCAATACCCACCTACCCACCTTCTCCCCATCTCCCTCAATCCCCACCTACCCACCTTCACCCCGTCTCCCTCAATCCCCACCTACCCACCTTCTCCCCGTCTCCCTCAATCCCCACCCACCCACCTTCTCCCCATCTCCCTCAATCCCCACCTACCCACGTTCTCCCCATCTCCCTCAATCCCCACCCACCCACCTTCTCCCCATCTCCCTCAATCCCCACCTACCCACCATCTCCCCGTCTCCCTCAATCCCCACCTACCCACCGTCTCCGCGTCTCCCTCAATCCCCACCTACCCACCTTCTCCCCGTCTCCCTCAATCCCCACCTACCCACCTTCTCCCCGTCTCCCTCAATCCCCACCTACCCACCTTCTCCCCGTCTCCCTCAATCCCCACCTACCCACCTTCTCCCCGTCTCCCTCAATCCCCACCTACTCACCTTCACCCCGTCTCCCTCAATCCCCACCTACCCACCTTCTCCCCGTCTCCCTCAATCCCCACCTACCCACCTTCTCCCCTTCTCCTCAATCCCCACCTACCCACCTTCACCTCGTCTCCCTCAATCCCCACCTACCCACCCTCTCCCCGTCTCCCTCAATCCCCACCTACCCACCTTCTCCCCGTCTCTCTCAATCCCCACCTACCCACCTTCTCCCCATCTCCTCAATCCCCACCTACCCACCTTCTCCCCGTCTCCCTCAATCCCCACCTACCCACCTTCTCCCCGTCTCCCTCAATCCCCACCTTCCCACCTTCACCCCTTCTCCCTCAATCCCCACCTACCCACCTTCTCCCCGTCTCCCTCCATCCCCATCTACCCACCTTCTCTCCGTCTTCCTCAATCCCCACCTACCCACCTTCACCACGTCTCCCTCAATCCCCACCTACCCACCTTCTCCCCGTCTCCCTCAATCCCCACCTACCCACCTTCTCCCCATCTCCCTGAATCCCCACCTACCCACCTTCTCCCCATCTCCCTCAATCCCCACCTACCCACCTTCTCCCCATCTCCCTCAATCCCCACCTACCCACCTTCTCTCCGTCTTCCTCAATCCCCACCTACCCACCTTCACCACGTCTCCCTCAATCCCCACCTACCCACCTTCTCCCCATCTCCCTCAGCCCCACCTACCCACCTTCTCCCCATCTCCCTCAATCCCCACCTACCCACCTTCTCCCCATCTCCCTCAATCCCCACCTACCCACCTTCACCACGTCTCCCTCACTCCCCACCTACCCACCTTCTCCCTGTCTCCCTCAATCCCCACCTACCCACCTGCTCCCCGTCTCCCTCAATCCCCACCTACCCACCTTCTCCCCGTCTTCCTCAATCCCCACCTACCCACCTGCTCCCCGTCTCCCTCAATCCCCACCTACCCACCTTCTCCCCGTCTCCCTCAATCCCCACCTACCAACCTTCTCCCCGTCTCCCTCAATCCCCACCTACCCACATTCTCCCCGTCTCCCTCAATCCCCACCTACCCACCTTCTCCCCGTCTCCCTCAATCCCCACCTACCCACCTTCTCCCCGTCTCCCTCAATCCCCACCTCCCCACCTTCACCCCGTCTTCCTCAATCCCCACCTACCCACCTTCTCCCCGCCTCCCTCAATCCCCACCTACCCACCTTCACCCCATCTCCCTCAATCCCCACCTACCCACCGTCTCCCCGTCTCCCTCAATCCCCACCTACCCACATTCTCCCCGTCTCCCTCAATCCCCACCTACCCACCTTCACCCCGTCTCCCTCAATCCCCACCTACCCACCTTCTCCCCGTCTCCCTCATCCCGACCTACCTAACTTCTCCCCGTCTCCCTCAATCACCACCTACCCACCTTCTCCCCGTCTCCCTCAAACCCCACCTACCCACCTTCTCCCCGTCTCCCTCAATCCCCACCTACCCACCTTCTCGGCGTCTCCCTCAATCCCCACCTTCCCACCCTCTCCCCATCTCCCTCAATCCCCACCTACCCACCTTCTCCCCGTCTCCCTCAATCCCCACCTACCCACCTTCTCCCCGTCTCCCTCAATCCCCACCTACCCACCTTCTCCCCGTCTCCCTCAATCCCCACCTACTCACCTTCACCCCGTCTCCCTCAATCCCCACCTACCCACCTTCTCCCCATCTCCCTCAATCCCCACCTACCCAACTTCACCCCGTCTCCCTCAATCCCCACCTACTCATCTTCTCCCCGTCTACCTCAATCCCCACCTACCCACCTTCTCCCCGTCTCCCTCAATCTCCACCTACCCACCTTCTCCCTGTCTCCCTCAATCCCCACCTACCCACCTTCTCCCCGTCTCCCTCAATCCCCACCTACCCACCTTCACCCCGTCTCCCTCAATCCCCACCTACCCACCTTCTCCCCGTCTCCCTCAATCCCCACCCACCCACCTTCTCCCCATCTCCCTCAATCCCCACCTACCCACCTTCTCCCCGTCTCCCTCAATCCCCACCCACCCACCTTCTCCCCATCTCCCTCAATCCCCACCTACCCACCATCTCCCCGTCTCCCTCAATCCCCACCTACCCACCGTCTCCCCGTCTCCCTCAATCCCCACCTACCCACCTTCTCCCCGTCTCCCTCAATCCCCACCTACCCACCTTCTCCCCGTCTCCCTCAATCCCCACCTACCCACCTTCTCCCCGTCTCCCTCAATGCCCACCTACCCACCTTCTCCCCGTCTCCCTCAATCCCCACCTACTCACCTTCACCCCGTCTCCCTCAATCCCCACCTACCCACCTTCTCCCCATCTCCCTCAATCCCCACCGACCCACCTTCACCCCGTCTCCCTCTATCCCCACCTACCCACCTTCTCCCCGTCTCCCTCAATCCCCACCTACCCACCTTCACCCCGTCTCCCTCAATCCCCACCTACCCACCTTCTCCCCGTCTCCCTCAATCCCCACCTACCCACCTTCTCCTCGTCTCCCTCAATCCACACCTACCCACCTTCTCCCCGTCTCCCTCAATCCCCACCTACTAACCTTCTCCCCGTCTCCCTCAATCCTCACCTACCCACCTTCTCCCCGTCTCCCTCAATCCCCACCTACCCACCTTCACCCCGTCTCCCTCAATCCCCACCTACCCACCTTCTCCCCGTCTCCCTCAATCCCCACCTACCCACCTTGTCCCCATCTCCCTCAATCCCCACCTACCCACCTTCTCCCCATCTCCCTCAATCCCCACCTACCCACCTTCTCCCCATCTCCCTCAATCCCCACCAACCCACCTTCTCCCCGTCTCCCTCAATCCCGACCTACCCACCTTCTCCCCGTCTCCCGCAATCCCGACCTACCCACCTTCTCCCCGTCTCTCTCAATCCCCACCTACCCACCTTCTCCCCGTCTACCTCAATCCCCACCTACCCACCTTCTCCCCGTCTTCCTCAATTCCCACCTACCCAGCTTCACCCCGTCTCCATCATCCCCACCTACACACCTTCTCCCCGTCTCCCTCAATCCCCACCTACCCACCTTCTCCCCGTCTCCCTCAATCCCCACCTACCCAGCTTCTCCCCATCTCCCTCAATCCCCACCTACCCACCTTCACCCCGTCTCCCTCAATCCCCACCTACCCACCTTCTCCCCGTCTCCCTCATCCCCACCTACCTAACTTCTCCCCGTCTCCCTCAATCCCCACCTACCCACCTTCTCCCCGTCTCCCTCAATCCCCACCTACCCACCTTCTCCCCGTCTCCCTCAATCCCCACCTACCCACCTTCTCCCCGTCTCCCTCAATCCCCACCTACCCACCTTCACCCCGTCTCCCTCAATCCCCACTTACCCATCTTCTCCCCGTCTCTCTCAATCCCCACCTACCCACCTTCTCCCCATCTCCCTCAATCCCCACCTACCCACCTTCTCCCCGTCTCCCTCAATCCCCGCCTACCCTCCTTCTCCCCGTCTCCCTCAATCCCCACCTACCCACCTTCTCCCCGTCTCCCTCAATCCCCACCTACCCACCTTCACCCCGTCTCCCTCAATACCCACCTACCCACCTTCACCTCGTCTCCCTCAATCCCCACCTACCCACCTTCTCCCCGTCTCTCTCAATCCCCACCTACCCACCTTCACCTCGTCTCCCTCAATCCCCACCTACCCACCTTCTCCCCATCTCCCTCAATCCCCACCTACCCACCTTCTCCCCGTCTCCCTCATCCCAACCTACCCACCTTCTCCCCGTCTCCCTCAATCCCCACCTACCCAGCTTCTCCCCGTCTCTCTCAATCCCCACCTACACACCTTCTCCCCATCTCCTCAATCCCCACCTACCCACCATCTCCCCGTCTCCCTCAATCCCCACCTTCCCACCTTCACACCTTCTCCCTCAATCCCCACCTACCCACCTTCTCCCCGTCTCTCTCAATCCCCACCTACCCACATTCTCCCCGTCTCCCTCAATCCCCACCTACCCACCTTCTCCCCATCTCCCTCAATCCCCACCTACCCACCTTCTCCCCGGCTCCCTCAATCCCCGCCTACCCTCCTTCTCCCCGTCTCCCTCAATCCCCACCTACCCACCTTCTCCCCGTCTCCCTCAATCCTCACCTACCCACCTTCACCTCGTCTCCCTCAATCCCCACCTACCCACCTTCTCCCCGTCTCTCCCAATCCCCACCTTCCCACCTTCTCCCCTTCTCCTCAATCCCCACCTACCCACCTTCACCTCGTCTCCCTCAATCCCCACCTACCCACCCTCTCCCCGTCTCCCTCAATCCCCACCTACCCACCTTCTCCCCGTCTCTCTCAATCCCCACCTACCCACCTTCTCCCCATCTCCTCAATCCCCACCTACCCACCATCTCCCCGTCTCCCTCAATCCCCACCTTCCCACCTTCACCCCTTCTCCCTCAATCCCCACCTACCCACCTTCTCTCCGTCTTCCTCAATCCCCACCTACCCACCTTCTCCCCG
Organism: Isurus oxyrinchus; assembly: GCA_026770705.1. Lineage (NCBI taxonomy): Eukaryota > Metazoa > Chordata > Chondrichthyes > Lamniformes > Lamnidae > Isurus > Isurus oxyrinchus. The sequence goes on along the minus strand of JANJGN010004471.1, from coordinate 13,341 downwards.
TCTCCCTCAATCCCCACCTACCCACCTTCTCCCCGTCTCCCTCAATCCCCACCTACCCACCATCTCCCCGTCTCCCTCAATCCCCACCTACCCACCTTCTCCCCGTCTCCCTCAATCCCCACCTACCCACCTTCTCCCCGTCTCCCTCAATCCCCACCCACCCACCTTCTCCCCGTCTCCCTCAATCCCCACCTACCCACCTTCTCCCCGTCTCCCTCAATCCCCACCTACCCACCTTCTCCCCATCTCCCTCAATCCCCACCTACCCACCTTCTCCCCGTCTCCCTCAATCCCCACCTACCCAACTTCTCCCCATCTCCCTCAATCCCCACCTACCCACCTTCTCCCCGTCTCCCTCAATCCCCACCTACCCCCCTTCTCCCCGTCTCCCTCAATCCCCACCTACCCACCTTCTCCCCGTCTCCCTCAATCCCCACCTACCCACCTTCTCACCATCTCCCTCAATCCCCACCTACCCACCTTCTCCCCGTCTCCCTCAATCCCCACCTACCCACCTTCTCCCCGTCTCCCTCAATCCCCACCTACCCACCTTCTCCCCGTCTCCCTCAATCCCCACCTACCCACCTTCTCCCCGTCTCCCTCAATCCCCACCTACCCACCTTCTCCCCGTCTCCCTCAATCCCCACCTACTCACCTTCACCCCGTCTCCCTCAAACCCACCTACCCACCTTCTCCCCATCTCGCTCAATCCCCACCTACCCACCTTCACCCCGTCTCCCTCAATCCCCACCTACTCACCTTCTCCCCGTCTACCTCAATCCCCACCTACCCACCTTCTCCCCGTCTCCCTCAATCTCCACCTTCCCACCTTCTCCCTGTCTCCCTCAATCCCCACCTACCCACCTTCTCCCCGTCTCCCTCAATCCCCACCTACCCACCTTCACCCCGTCTCCCTCAATCCCCACCTACCCACCTTCTCCCCGTCTCCCTCAATCCCCACCCACCCACCTTCTCCCCATCTCCCTCAATCCCCACCTACCCACCTTCTCCCCGTCTCCCTCAATCCCCACCCACCCACCTTCTCCCCATCTCCCTCAATCCCCACCTACCCACCATCTCCCCGTCTCCCTCAATCCCCACCTACCCACCGTCTCCCCGTCTCCCTCAATCCCCACCTACCCACCTTCTCCACATCTCCCTCAATCCCCACCTACCCACCTTCTCCCCGTCTCCCTCAATCCCCACCTACCCACCTTCTCCCCGTCTCCCTCAATCCCCACCTACCCACCTTCTCCCCGTCTCCCTCAATCCCCACCTACTCACCTTCACCCCGTCTCCCTCAATCCCCACCTACCCACCTTCTCCCCATCTCCCTCAATCCCCACCGACCCACCTTCACCCCGTCTCCCTCAAACCCCACCTACCCACCTTCTCCCCGTCTCCCTCAATCCCCACCTACCCACCTTCACCCCGTCTCCCTCAATCCCCACCTACCCAACTTCTCCCCGTCTCCCTCAATCCCCACCTACCCACCTTCTCCTCGTCTCCCTCAATCCCCACCTACCCACCTTCTCCCCGTCTCCCTCAATCCCCACCTACTCACCTTCTCCCCGTCTCCCTCAATCCTCACCTACCCACCTTCTCCCCGTCTCCCTCAATCGCCACCTACTCACCTTCTCCCCATCTCCCTCAATCCCCACCTACCCACTTTGTCCCCATCTCCCTCAATCCCCAGCTACCCACCTTCTCCCCATCTCCCTCAATCCCCACCGACCCACCTTCTCCCCATCTCCCTCAATCCCCAACTACCCACCTTCTCCCCGTCTCCCTCAATCCCGACCTACCCACCTTCTCCCCGTCTCCCGCAATCCCAACCTACCCACCTTCTCCCCGTCTCCCTCAATCCCCACCTACCCACCTTCTCGCCGTCTCCCTCAATCCCCACCTACCCACCCTCTCCCCATCTCCCTCAATCCCCACCTACCCACCTTCTCCCCGTCTCCTTCAATCCCCGCCTACCCTCATTCTCCCCGTCTCCCTCAATCCCCACCTACCCACCTTCTCCCCGTCTCCCTCAATCCTCACCTACCCACCTTCACCCCGTCTCCCTCGATCCCCACCTACCCACCTTCTCCCCGTCTCCCTCAATCCCCACCTACCCACCTTCTCCCCGTCTCCCTCAATCCCCACCTACCCACCTTCACCCCGTCTCCCTCAATACCCACCTACCCACCTTCACCTCGTCTCCCTCAATCCCCACCTACCCACCTTCTCCCCGTCTCTCTCAATCCCCACCTACCCACCTTCTCCCCTTCTCATCAATCCCCACCTACCCACCTTCACCTCGTCTCCCTCAATCCCCACCTACCCACCTTCTCCCCATCTCCCTCAATCCCCACCTACTCACCTTCACCTCGTCTCCCTCAATCCCCACCTACCCACCTTCTCCCCGTCTCCCTCAATCCCCACCTACCCACCTTCACCCCGTCTCCCTCAATCCCCACCTACTCACCTTCTCCCCGTCTACCTCAATCCCCACCTAACCACCTTCTCCCCGTCTCCCTCAATCTCCACCTACCCACCTTCTCCCTGTCTCCCTCAATCCCCACCTACCACCTTCTCCCCGTCTCCCTCAATCCCCACCTAACCACCTTCACCCCGTCTCCCTCAATCCCCACCTACCCACCTTCTCCCCGTCTCCCTCAATCCCCACCCACCCACCTTCTCCCCATCTCCCTCAATCCCCACCTACCCACCTTCTCCCCGTCTCCCTCAATCCCCACCCACCCACCTTCTCCCCATCTCCCTCAATCCCCACCTACCCACCATCTCCCCGTCTCCCTCAATCCCCACCTACCCACCGTCTCCCCGTCTCCCTCAATCCCCACCTACCCACCTTCTCCCCGTCTCCCTCAATCCCCACCTACCCACCTTCTCCCCGTCTCCCTCAATCCCCACCTACCCACCTTCTCCCCGTCTCCCTCAATCCCCACCTACCCACCTTCTCCCCGTCTCCCTCAATCATCACCTACTCACCTTCACCCCGTCTCCCTCAATCCCCACCTACCCACCTTCTCCCCATCTCCCTCAATCCCCACCGACCCACCTTCACCCCGTCTCCCTCAAACCCCACCTACCCACCTTCTCCCCGTCTCCCTCAATCCCCACCTACCCACCTTCACCCCGTCTCCCTCAATCCCCACCTACCCACCTTCTCCCCGTCTCCCTCAATCCCCACCTACCCACCTTCACCCCGTCTCCCTCAATCCCCACCTACCCACCTTCTCCTCGTCTCCCTCAATCCCCACCTACCCACCTTCTCCCCGTCTCCCTCAATCCCCACCTACTCACCTTCTCCCCGTCTCCCTCAATCCTCACCTACCCACCTTCTCCCCGTCTCCCTCAATCCCCACCTACTCACCTTCTCCCCATCTCCCTCAATCCCCACCTACCCACCTTGTCCCCATCTCCCTCAATCCCCACCTACCCACCTTCTCCCCATCTCCCTCAATCCCCACCTACCCACCTTCTCCCCATCTCCCTCAATCCCCACCTACCCACCTTCTCCCCGTCTCCCTCAATCCCCACCTACTCACCTTCTCCCCGTCTCCCTCAATCCTCACCTACCCACCTTCTCCCCGTCTCCCTCAATCCCCACCTACTCTCCTTCTCCCCATCTCCCTCAATCCCCACCTACCCACCTTCTCCCCATCTCCCTCAATCCCCACCTGCCCACCTTCTCCCCATCTCCCTCAATCCCCACCTACCCACCTTCTCCCCATCTCCCTCAATCCCCACCTACCCACCTTCTCCCCGTCTCCCTCAATCCCGACCTACCCACCTTCTCCCCGTCTCCCGCAATCCCGACCTACCCACCTTCTCCCCGTCTCCCGCAATCCCGACCTAGCCACATTCTCCCCGTCTTCCTCAATTCCCACCTACCCACCTTCTCCCCATCTCCCTCAATCCCCACCTACCCAACTTCACCCCGTCTCCCTCAATCCCCACCTACCCACCTTCTCCCCGTCTCCCTCAATCCCCACCTACCCACCTTCTCCCCGTCTCCCTCAATCCCCACCTACCCACCTTTTCCCCGTCTCCCTCAATCACCACCTACCCACCATCTCCCCGTCTCCCTCAATCCCCACCTACCCACCGTCTCCCCGTCTCCCTCAATCCCCACCTACCCACCTTCACCACGTCTCCCTCAATCCCCACCTACCCACCTTCTCCCCGTCTCCCTCAATCCCCACCTACCCACCTTCTCCCCGTCTCCCTCAATCCCCACCTACCCACCTTCTCCCCGTCTCCCTCAATCCCCACCTACTCACCTTCACCCCGTCTCCCTCAATCCCCACCTACCCACCTTCTCCCCGTCTCCCTCAATCCCCACCTACCCACCTTCTCCCCTTCTCCTCAATCCCCACCTACCCACCTTCACCTCGTCTCCCTCAATCCCCACCTACCCACCCTCTCCCCGTCTCCCTCAATCCCCACCTACCCACCTTCTCCCCGTCTCTCTCAATCCCCACCTACCCACCTTCTCCCCATCTCCTCAATCCCCACCTACCCACCATCTCCCCGTCTCCCTCAATCCCCACCTACCCACCTTCTCCCCGTCTCCCTCAATCCCCACCTACCCACCTTCTCCCCGTCTCCCTCAATCCCCACCTACCCACCTTCTCCCCGTCTCCCTCAATCCCCACCTACCCACCTTCACCCCGTCTCCCTCAATCCCCACCTTCCCACCTTCACCCCTTCTCCCTCAATCCCCACCTACCCACCTTCACCCCGTCTCCCTCAATCCCCACCTACCCACCTTCACCCCGTCTCCCTCAATCCCCACCTACCCACCTTCTCCCCGTCTCCCTCAATCCCCACCTACCCACCTTCTCCCCGTCTCCCTCAATCCCCATCTACCCACCTTCTCTCCGTCTTCCTCAATCCCCACCTACCCACCTTCACCACGTCTCCCTCAATCCCCACCTACCCACCTTCTCCCCGACTCCCTCAATCCCCACCTACCCACCTTCTCCCCATCTCCCTGAATCCCCACCTACCCACCTTCTCCCCATCTCCCTCAATCCCCACCTACCCACCTTCTCCCCGTCTCCCTCAATCCCCATCTACCCACCTTCTCTCCGTCTTCCTCAATCCCCACCTACCCACCTTCACCACGTCTCCCTCAATCCCCACCTACCCACCTTCTCCCCATCTCCCTCAATCCCCACCTACCCACCTTCTCCCCATCTCCCTCAATCCCCACCTACCCACCTTCTCCCCATCTCCCTCAATCCCCACCTACCCACCTTCTCCCCATCTGCCTCAATCCCCACATACCCACCTTCACCACGTCTCCCTCACTCCCCACCTACCCACCTTCTCCCCGTCTTCCTCAATCCCCACCTACCCACCTGCTCCCCGTCTCCCTCAATCCCCACCTACCCACCCTCTCCCCGTCTCCCTCAATCCCCACCTACCCACCTTCTCCCCGTCTCCCTCAATCCCCACCTACCCACCTGCTCCCCGTCTCCCTCAATCCCCACCTACCCACCTTCTCCCCGTCTCCCTCAATCCCCACCTACCAACCTTCTCCCCGTCTCCCTCAATCCCCACCTACCCACATTCTCCCCGTCTCCCTCAATCCCCACCTACCCACCTTCTCCCCGTCTCCCTCAATCCCCACCTACCCACCTTCTCCCCGTCTCCCTCAATCCCCACCTCCCCACCTTCACCCCGTCTTCCTCAATCCCCACCTACCCACCTTCTCCCCGTCTCCCTCAATCCCCACCTACCCACCTTCACCCCATCTCCCTCAATCCCCACCTACCCACCGTCTCCCCGTCTCCCTTAATCCCCACCTACCCACATTCGCCCCGTCTCCCTCAATCCCCACCTACCCACCTTCACCCCGTCTCCCTCAATCCCCACCTACCCACCTTCTCCCCGTCTCCCTCATCCCCACCTACCCACCTTCACCCCGTCTCCCTCAATCCCCACCTACCCACCTTCTCCCCGTCTCCCTCAATCCCCACCTACCCACCTTCTCCCCGTCTCCCTCAATCCCCATCTACCCACCTTCTCCCCATCTCCCTCAATCCCCACCTACCCACCTTCTCCCCTTCTCCCTCAATCCCCACCTACCCACCTTCTCCCCGTCTCCCTCAATCCCCACCTTCCCACCCTCTCCCCATCTCCCTCAATCCCCATCTGCCCACCTTCTCCCCGTCTCCCTCAAACCCCACCTACCCACCTTCTCCCCGTCTCCCTCAATCCCCACCTACCCACCTTCTCCCCGTCTCCCTCAATCCCCACCTTCCCACCCTCTCCCCATCTCCCTCAATCCCCACCTACCCACCTTCTCCCCGTCTCCCTCAATCCCCACCTACCCACCTTCTCCCCGTCTCCCTCAATCCCCACCTACCCACCTTCTCCCCGTCTCCCTCAATCCCCACCTACGCACCTTCTCCCCGTCTCCCTCAATCCCCACCTACCCACCTTCTCCCCGTCTCCCTCAATCCCCACCTACTCACCTTCACCCCGTCTCCCTCAATCCCCACCTACCCACCTTCTCCCCATCTCCCTCAATCCCCACCTACCCACCTTCACCCCGTCTCCCTCAATCCCCACCTACTCACCTTCTCCCCCTCTACCTCAATCCCCACCTACCCACCTTCTCCCCGTCTCCCTCAATCTCCACCTACCCACCTTCTCCCTGTCTCCCTCAATCCCCACCTACCCACCTTCTCCCCGTCTCCCTCAATCCCCACCTACCCAACTTCTCCCCGTCTCCCTCAATCCCCACCTACTCACCTTCTCCCCGTCTCCCTCAATCCTCACCTACCCACCTTCTCCCCGTCTCCCTCAATCCCCACCTACTCACCTTCTCCCCATCTCCCTCAATCCCCACCTACCCACCTTGTCCCCATCTCCCTCAATCCCCACCTACCCACCTTCTCCCCGTCTCCCTCAATCCCCACCTACCCACCTTCTCCCCGTCCTCCCTCAATCCCCACCAACCCACCTTCTCCCCGTCTCCCTCAATCCCGACCTACCCACCTTCTCCCCGTCTCCCGCAATCCCGACCTACCCACCTTCTCCCCGTCTCTCTCAATCCCCACCTACCCACCTTCTCCCCGTCTACCTCAATCCCCACCTACCCACCTTCTCCCCATCTCCCTCAATCCCCACCTACCCACCTTCTCCCCGTCTCCCTCAATCCCGACCTACCCACCTTCTCCCCGTCTCCCGCAATCCCGACCTACCCACCTTCTCCCCGTCTCTCTCAATCCCCACCTACCCACCTTCTCCCCGTCTACCTCAGTCCCCACCTACCCACCTTCTCCCCATCTCCCTCAATCCCCACCTACCCACCTTCTCCCCGTCTCCCTCAATCCCCACCTACCCACCTTCTCCCCGTCTCCCTCAATCCCCACCTACCCAACTTCTCCCCGTCTCCCTCAATCCCCACCTACCCAACTTCTCCCCGTCTCCCTCAATCCCCACCTACCCACCTTCAACCCCGTCTCCCTCAATCCCCACCTACCCACCTTCTCCCCGTCTCCCTCATCCCCACCTACCCACCTTCTCCCCATCTCCCTCAATCCCCACCTACCCACCTTCTCCCCGTCTCCCTCAATCCCCACCTACCCACCTTCTCCCCGTCTCCCTCAATCCCCACCTACCCACCTTCTCCCCGTCTCCCTCAATCCCCACCTACCCACCTTCTCCCCGTCTCCCTCAATCCCCACCTACCCACCTTCTCCCCGTCTCCCTCAATCCCCACCTACCCACCTTCTCGCCGTCTCCCTCAATCCCCACCTACCCACCCTCTCCCCATCTCCCTCAATCCCCACCTACCCACCTTCTCCCCGTCTCCCTCAATCCCCGCCTACCCTCCTTCTCCCCGTCTCCCTCAATCCCCACCTACCCACCTTCTCCCCCGTCTCCCTCAATCCCCACCTACCCCACCTTCACCCCGTCTCCCTCAATACCCACCTACCCACCTTCTCCCCGTCTCCCTCAATCCCCACCTACCCACCTTCTCCCCCGTCTCTCTCAATCCCCACCTACCAACCTTCTCCCCTTCTCCTCAATCCCCACCTACCCACCTTCACCTCGTCTCCCTCAATCCCCACCTACCCACCTTCTCCCCATCTCCCTCAATCCCCACCTACCCACCTTCTCCCCGTCTCCCTCATCCCCACCTACCCACCTTCTCCCCGTCTCCCTCAATCCCCACCTACCCACCTTCTCCCCGTCTCTCTCAATCCCCACCTACACACCTTCTCCCCATCTCCTCAATCCCCACCTACCCACCATCTCCCCGTCTCCCTCAATCCCCACCTACCCACCTTCACACCTTCTCCCTCAATCCCCACCTACCCACCTTCTCCCCGTCTCCCTCAATCCCCACCTACCCCACCTTCTCCCCGTCTCCCTCAATCCCCACCTACCCACCTTCTCCCCGTCTCCCTCAATCCCCCACCTACCCACCTTCTCCCCATCTCCCTCAATCCCCACCTACCCACCTTCTCCCCGGCTCCCTCAATCCCCGCCTACCCTCCTTCTCCCCGTCTCCCTCAATCCCCACCTACCCACCTTCTCCCCGTCTCCCTAATCCCCACCTACCCACCTTCACCTCGTCTCCCTCAATCCCCACCAACCCACCTTCTCCCCGTCTCTCTCAATCCCCACCTACCCACCTTCTCCCCTTCTCCTCAATCCCCACCTACCCACCTTCACCTCGTCTCCCTCAATCCCCACCTACCCACCCTCTCCCCGTCTCCCTCAATCCCCACCTACCCACCTTCTCCCCGTCTCTCTCAATCCCCACCTACCCACCTTCTCCCCCATCTCCTCAATCCCCACCTACCCACCATCTCCCCGTCTCCCTCAATCCCCACCTTCCCACCTTCACCCCTTCTCCCTCAATCCCCACCTACCCACCTTCTCTCCGTCTTCCTCAATCCCCACCTACCCACCTTCACCACGTCTCCCTCAATCCCCACCTACCCACCTTCTCCCCGTCTCCCTCAATCCCCACCTACCCACCTTCTCCCCGTCTCCCTCAATCCCCACCTACCCACCTTCTCCCCATCTCCCTCAATCCCCACCTACCCACCTTCTCACCATCTCCCTCAATCCCCCACCTACCCACCTTCTCCCCGTCTCCCTCAATCCCCACCTACCCACCTTCTCCCCGTCTCCCTCAATCCCCACCTACCCACCTTCTCCCCGTCTCCCTCAATCCCCACCTACCCACCTTCTCCCCGTCTCCCTCAATCCCCACCTACCCACCTTCTCCCCGTCTCCCTCAATCCCCACCTACTCACCTTCACCCCGTCTCCCTCAATCCCCACCTACCCACCTTCTCCCCATCTCCCTCAATCCCCACCTACCCACCTTCACCCCGTCTCCCTCAATCCCACCTACTCACCTTCTCCCCGTCTACCTCAATCCCCACCTACCCACCTTCTCCCCGTCTCCCTCAATCTCCACCTACCCACCTTCTCCCTGTCTCCCTCAATCCCCACCTACCCACCTTCTCCCCGTCTCCCTCAATCCCCACCTACCCACCTTCACCCCGTCTCCCTCAATCCCCACCTACCCACCTTCTCCCCGTCTCCCTCAATCCCCACCCACCCACCGTCTCCCCATCTCCCTCAATCCCCACCTACCCACCTTCACCCCGTCTCCCTCAATCCCCACCTACCCACCTTCTCCCCGTCTCCCTCAATCCCCACCCACCCACCTTCTCCCCATCTCCCTCAATCCCCACCTACCCACCATCTCCCCGTCTCCCTCAATTCCCACCTACCCACCTTCTCCCCGTCTCCCTCAATCCCCACCTACCAACCTTCTCCCCATCTCCCTCAATCCCCACCCACCCCCCTTCTCCCCGTCTCCCTCAATCCCCACCTACCCACCGTCTCCCCGTCTCCCTCAATCCCCACCTACCCACCTTCTCCCCATCTCCCTGAATCCCCACCTACCCACCTTCTCCCCGTCTCCCTCAATCCCCACCTACCCACCTTCTCCCCGTCTCCCTCAATCCCCACCTACCCACCTTCTCCCCGTCTCCCTCAATCCCCACCTACTCACCTTCACCCCCGTCTCCCTCAATCCCCACCTACCCACCTTCTCCCCATCTCCCTCAATCCCCACCGACCCACCTTCAACCCGTCTCCCTCAAACCCCACCTACCCACCTTCTCCCCGTCTCCCTCAATCCCCACCTACCCACCTTCACCCCGTCTCCCTCAATCCCCACCTACTCACCTTCTCCCCGTCTCCCTCAATCCCCACCTACCCACCTTCTCCTCGTCTCCCTCAATCCCCACCTACCCACCTTCTCCCCGTCTCCCTCAATCCCCACCTACTCACCTTCTCCCCGTCTCCCTCAATCCTCTCCTACCCACCTTCTCCCCGTCTCCCTCAATCCCCACCTACTCACCTTCTCCCCATCTCCCTCAATCCCCACCTACCCACCTTGTCCCCATCTCCCTCAATCCCCAGGTACCCACCTTCTCCCCATCTCCCTCAATCCCCACCTACCCACCTTCTCCCCATCTCCCTCAATCCCCACCTACCCACCTTCTCCCCGTCTCCCTCAATCCCGACCTACCCACCTTCTCCCCGTCTCCCGCAATCCCGACCTACCCACCTTCTCCCCGTCTCCCTCAATCCCCACCTACCCACCTTCTCGCCGTCTCCCTCAATCCCCACCTACCCACCCTCTCCCCATCTCCCTCAATCCCCACCTACCCACCTTCTCCCCGTCTCCTTCAATCCCCCGCCTACCCTCATTCTCCCCGTCTCCCTCAATCCCCACCTACCCACCTTCTCCCCGTCTCCCTCAATCCCCACCTACCCACCTTCACCCCGTCTCCCTCAATACCCACCTACCCACCTTCACCTCGTCTCCCTCAATCCCCACCTACCCACCTTCTCCCCGTCTCTATCAATCCCCACCTACCCACCTTCTCCACTTCTCATCAATCCCCACCTACCCACCTTCACCTCGTCTCCCTCAATCCCCACCTACCCACCTTCTCCCCATCTCCCTCAATCCCCACCTACTCACCTTCACCTCGTCTCCCTCAATCCCCACCTACCCACCTTCTCCCCCTCTCCCTCAATCCCCACCTACCCACCTTCACCCCGTCTCCCTCAATCCCCACCTACTCACCTTCTCCCCGTCTACCTCAATCCCCACCTACCCACCTTCTCCCCGTCTCCCTCAATCTCCACCTACCCACCTTCTCCCTGTCTCCCTCAATCCCCACCTACCCACCTTCTCCCCGTCTCCCTCAATCCCCACCTACCCACCTTCACCCCGTCTCCCTCAATCCCCACCTACCCACCTTCTCCCCGTCTCCCTCAATCCCCACCCACCCACCTTCTCCCCATCTCCCTCAATCCCCACCTACCCACCTTCTCCCCGTCTCCCTCAATCCCCACCCACCACCTTCTCCCCATCTCCCTCAATCCCCACCTACCCACCATCTCCCCGTCTCCCTCAATCCCCACCTACCCACCGTCTCCCCGTCTCCCTCAATCCCCACCTACCCACCTTCTCCCCATCTCCCTCAATCCCCACCTACCCACCTTCTCCCCGTCTCCCTCAATCCCCACCTACCCACCTTCTCCCCGTCTCCATCAATCCCCACCTACCCACCTTCTCCCCGTCTCCCTCAATCATCACCTACTCACCTTCACCCCGTCTCCCTCAATCCCCACCTACCCACCTTCTCCCCCTCTCCCTCAATCCCCACCGACCCACCTTCACCCCGTCTCCCTCAAACCCCACCTACCCACCTTCTCGCCGTCTCCCTCAATCCCCACCTACCCACCCTCTCCCCATCTCCCTCAATCCCCACCTACCCACCTTCTCCCCGTCTCCTTCAATCCCCGCCTACCCTCATTCTCCCCGTCTCCCTCAATCCCCACCTACCCACCTTCTCCCCGTCTCCCTCAATCCCCACCTACCCACCTTCACCCCGTCTCCCTCAATACCCACCTACCCACCTTCACCTCGTCTCCCTCAATCCCCACCTACCCACCTTCTCCCCGTCTCTATCAATCCCCACCTACCCACCTTCTCCCCTTCTCATCAATCCCCACCTACCCACCTTCACCTCGTCTCCCTCAATCCCCACCTACCCACCTTCTCCCCATCTCCCTCAATCCCCACCTACTCACCTTCACCTCGTCTCCCTCAATCCCCACCTACCCACCTTCTCCCCCTCTCCCTCAATCCCCACCTACCCACCTTCACCCCGTCTCCCTCAATCCCCACCTACTCACCTTCTCCCCGTCTACCTCAATCCCCACCTACCCACCTTCTCCCCGTCTCCCTCAATCTCCACCTACCCACCTTCTCCCTGTCTCCCTCAATCCCCACCTACCCACCTTCTCCCCGTCTCCCTCAATCCCCACCTACCCACCTTCACCCCGTCTCCCTCAATCCCCACCTACCCACCTTCTCCCCGTCTCCCTCAATCCCCACCCACCCACCTTCTCCCCATCTCCCTCAATCCCCACCTACCCACCTTCTCCCCGTCTCCCTCAATCCCCACCCACCCACCTTCTCCCCATCTCCCTCAATCCCCACCTACCCACCATCTCCCCGTCTCCCTCAATCCCCACCTACCCACCGTCTCCCCGTCTCCCTCAATCCCCACCTACCCACCTTCTCCCTGTCTCCCTCAATCCCCACCTACCCACCTTCTCCCCGTCTCCCTCAATCCCCACCTACCCACCTTCTCCCCGTCTCCATCAATCCCCACCTACCCACCTTCTCCCCGTCTCCCTCAATCATCACCTACTCACCTTCACCCCGTCTCCCTCAACCCTCCCCCACCCCACCCCTACCCACCTTCTCCCCGTCTCCCTCAATCCCCACCTACCCACCTTCTCCCCCGTCTCCCTCAATCCCCACCTACCCACCTTCACCCCGTCTCCCTCAATCCCCACCTACCCACCTTCTCCCCGTCTCCCTCAATCCCCACCTACCCACCTTCTCCCCGTCTCCCTCAATCCCCACCTACCCACCTTTTCCCCGTCTCCCTCAATCCCCACCTACCCACCTTCTCCCCCGTCTCCCTCAATCCCCACCCACCCACCTTCTCCCCGTCTCCCTCAATCCCCACCTACCCACCTTCTCCCCGTCTCCCTCAATCCCCACCTACCCACCTTCTCCCCCGTCTCCCTCAATCCCCACCTACCCACCTTCTCCCCCATCTCCCTCAATCCCCACCTACCCACCTTCTCCCCGTCTCCCTCAATCCCCACCTACCCACCTTCACCCCGTCTCCCTCAATCCCCACCTACCCACCGTCTCCCCGTCTCCCTCAATCCCCACCTACCCACCTTCACC
>JANJGN010004470.1:0-33009 GCA_026770705.1 Isurus oxyrinchus | reverse complement strand
CCTCTCTGTCTGATTCTCCCTCTCTGTCTGATTCTCCCTCTCTGTCTGATTCACTCTCTCTCTGTCTGATTCTCCCTCTCTGTCTGATTCACTCTCTCCCTCTCTGTCTGATTCTCCCTCTCTGTCTGATTCACTCTCTCCCTCTCTGACTGATTCTCCCTCTCTGTCTGATTCTCCCTCTCTGTCTGATTCACTCTCTCTCTGTCTGATTCTCCCTCTCTGTCTGATTCACTCTCTCTCTGTCTGATTCTCTCTCTCTCTGTCTGATTCTCTCTCTCTCTGTCTGATTCTCTCTCCCTCTCTGCCTGATTTTCCCTCTCTCTCTGTCTGATTCACTCTCTCTCTCTCCCTGTCTCTGCCTCTCTGTCTCTGCCTCTCTCTCTCTCACTGCCTCCCACTCTCTCTGCCTCCCTCCCTCTCTCTCTCTGCCTCCCTCTCTCTCTCTGCCTCCCTCTCTCTCTCTCTGCCTCCCTCTCTCTCTCTCTGCCTCCCTCTCTCTCTGCCTCCCTTTCTCTCTCTGCCTTCCTTTCTGTCTCTGCCTCTCTTTCTGTCTCTATCTTTTTGTCTCTCCCTCTCTCTCTTTCTGGCCCTCTCTCTCTTTCTGGCTCTCTCTCTCTCTTTCTGGTTCTCTCTCTTTCTGGCTCGCTCTCTCTCTCTCTTTCTGGCTTGCTCTCTCTCTTTCTGGCTCTCTCTCTCTCTCTTTCTGGCTCGCTCTCTTTATCTGGCTCGCTCTCTCTCTTTCTGGCTCGCTCTCTTTCTGGCTCTCTCTCTTTCTGGCTCGCTCTCTCTCTCTTTCTGGCTCGCTCTCTCTGGCTCTGACTCTCTCTCTTTCTGGCTCTGACTCTCTCTCTCTTTCTGGCTCTGACTCTCTCTCTCTCTTTCTGGCTCTGACTCTCTCTCTCTCTTTCTGGCTCTGACTCTCTCTCTCTCTTTCTGGCTCTGACTCTGTCTCTTTCTGGCTCTGTCTCTCTTTCTGGCTCTCTCTGTCTCTCTCTCTGTGTCTCTTTCTGTCTCTCTCTGTCTCTCTCTCTTTCTTTCTGTCTCTGTCTCTCTGTCTCCCCGTCTCTCTCTCCCTATCTCTCTCTCTCTCTCCCCCGTTTCTCTTGCTCTCTCTTTGTCTCTCCCCATCTGTCTCTCATAGTCTCTTTCTCCCCGATATATCCCAGTGAGGAAGAACGATTGCAGGAAAGGGATAAACCACCATTGTTAACCAAGGAAGTGGTAAGCCAGCTGATTGAGAAAGTTGCAAAAACCAACAGAAGATGACCAAAAAAGCAAAAAAGAGGGAGAAAATAAACATTGAGGGTAGCAAGTAACATCAAAGTGGACAGTAAGGTCTTCTTTAAATATATGAAGAGAGGCCAAAGTGAACATAGGTCCCTTAGGGAATGAGGCTGGGGAAATAATAATGGGGAACCAGGAAATGGCAGATTGAGTGGAATAAATACTTTGCTTCAGTCTTCAGGGTAGAAGACACTAACAGCATTCCAAATATGCTAAATAATCAAGAGGAAAAAGCAGACGAGGAAATAAATACAATAACTATCACTAGAGAAAAAGCACTGGGGAAACTAGTGGGGCTAAAGGGCGATAAATCCCCTGGACCTGATGGGTTACTTCCTAGGATATTAAAGGAAGTAGCTACAGAGATAGTGGATGCACTGGTAGTAATCTTCCAAGAATCCTTAGATCCTGGAAAAGTCCCAGAGGATCGGAAAACTGCCATTGTCACACCCTTATTCAAAAAGGGAGGGAGACAAAAAAACAGCTAACTACAGGCCAGTTAGCTTAACATCTGTCACTGGGAAAATGTTCGAGTCTATTATAAAGGATGTAACAGCAGAGGATTTAGAAATACAGAATCTAATCAAGCAGAGTCAGCATGGCCACATGAAGGGGAAATCATGCCTGACAAATTTATTAGAATTCTCCGAGGAGGTAACAAGCAGGATAGATAAAGGGGAACCAGTAGATGTAATATATTTGGATTTCCAAAAGGCGTTCGATCAGGTGAAAATGTGAGGTGATGCACTTTGGCAGGAGGAATAGAGGAGCTGAATATTATTTAAATGGAGAAAGGCTGCAGAAAGCTGCAGCACAGAGGGATTTGGGAGTCCTTGTGCATGAATCCCATAAAGCTAACATACAAGTTCAGCAGGTAATAGGGAAGGCAAGTGGAATGTTGGCCTTTATTTCAAAGGGAATGGAGTATAAAGATAGGGAAGTCTTGCTAAAACTATACAAGGCACTAGTTAGACCAGACCCAGAACACTGTGAACAGTTTTGGTCCCTTTATCTAAGGAAAGATATACTGGCATTGGAGACAGTCCAGAGAAGGGTCACTAGGTTGATCCTGGGTATAGAAGGATTTTCTTATGAGGAGAGGGTGAGTAGGTTGGGCCTGTACTCACTGGAGTTTAGAAGAATGAGAGGTGACCTTATTGAAACATAGAAGATTCTTAGGGGGTTTGACAGGGTAGATGCTGAGAGGCTGTTTCCCCTTGTGGGAGAGTCTAGGACCAGAGGACATAATCTCAGAGTGAGGGGTCACCCATTTAAAACAGAGGTGAGGAGGAATTTCTTCCCTCAGAGGGTAGTGAGTGTGTGGAACTCTTTACCGCAGGGGGCTGTAGAGGCTGGGTCATTGAGTATATTCAAGGCTGAGATAGAGAGATTTTTAATCAGTCAGGGAATCGAGGGTTATGGGGAAGAGGCAGGAAAGTGGAGTTGAGGATTATCAGATCAGCCATGATCTCATTGAATGGCGGAGCAGACTTGATGGGCCTACTTCTGTTGCCACGTCTTATGGTCTCTGCTCTCTCCATCTCTCTCTCTCCAACTCTCTCTCCATCTCTCTCTCTCCCTCTTCCCGTCTCTCTCCCTCTCTCCTCTCTCTCTCTCTCTCTCCCTCCCTCTCTCTCTCTCTCTCCCTCCCTGTCTCTCTCTTCCTCTCCCCGTCTCTCTCTCTCTCTCTCCCCCCGGTCTCACTCTCTCTCTCCCTCCACGTCTCTCTCTCACCCTCTCCCCATCTCTCTCTCTCCCTCTCCCCGTCTCTCTCTCTCTCCCTCTGCCTCAATGCCTCTCTCTCTGCATCTCTCTCTTTCTCTGCGTCTCTCTCTCTACATCTCTCTCTGCGTCTCTCTCTCTCTGCGTCTCTCTCTCTCTGAGTCTCTCTCTCTGTGTCTCTCTCTCTCAGCGTCTCTCTCTCTCTCTGCGTCTCTCTCTCTCTCTGCATCTCTCTCTCTCTCTGTTTCTCTCAATCTCTCTCTCTCTGCCTGTTTGAATCTCTCTGCCTCTCTCCTTTCCTCTCTCTGTGTGTATCTGTCTGTCTGTTTCTCTCTCTCTTTTCCTGTCCCTCTATCTCTCTCTCTCTCTCTCTCTCCATCTGTCTCTCCCCACTTCCCAATTATTGGGACTGTGATATCACATGAATTTCCCCACAACGTGACTGTTAAATCTGGACTCAAGTAAAATAATGTGTCAACATCCTTCCTTAATGTCATTTTTAAATCTGAATGCACATGTCCTGGCAGCTGGCTGAGGCAACATTCTTCCCTCTGAGAGGATATTAATTTAGCATTGCCAACATAAGAGACTTGTCGAAGCTTTTCATCTAGCACTCATCAGGACCTTCGCAAGAATACCAATATAAGGGGGAAAACAGCAAGTTATACTGTCTGCGAGTAGCAGGCTGACTGGTTGGCAAGCGGCGGCGTCCTGTAGAATGTACCGCTGATGGCTGCCAAGCATTGTTTGAAATTTAAACCAGACAGCTTGACCCTGATTGGTCAAGGCATCGCCTTGAGGAATGAACCAGCGAATGGCTGTCACTTACTTTGCTTAGCTGAAGCAGGCACAAAGGGTGTAGGTAAAAGCGAAATCCTGCGGATGCCGGAAATCTGAAACGAAAACTGAAATAGCTGGAAAAGCTCAACAGGTCTGACAGCATCTGCAGAGAGGAAGATAGAATTAACACTTCGAGTCCGTATGACTCTTCAACAGAAGACTCTTCATACATACATACATGTACATGTGTGTATATGTTCTTTCTGTTTGCAGAGAACAAAGAAAATATCTCTCTCCGTCTCTCTCTCTCTCTTTCTCTCTCTCTCTCTCTATCTCTCCCTCTCCGCCTCGCACACTCGCTCTCTCTCTCTCTCTCTTTCTCTCTCTCTCTCCGCCTCGCACTCTCGCTCTCTCTCTCTCTCTTTCTCTCTCTGTCTCTCTCTCTCTCTGCCTCGCACTCTCGCTCTCTCTCTCTTTCTCTCTCTCTCTCTCTCTCTCTCCGCCTCGCACTCTCGCTCTCTCTCTCTCTCTTTGTCTCTCTGTCTCTCTCTCTCTCTGCCTCGCACTCTCGCTCTCTCTCTCTTTCTTTCTCTCTCTCTCTCTCTCTCTGTCTCTCTCTCTCTCCGCCTCGCACTCTCGCTCTCTCTCTCTCTCTCTTTCTCTCTCTGTCTCTTTCTCGCTCCGCCTCGCACTCTCGCTCTCTCACTCTCTCTCTCTCTCTCTCTCCCCGTCTTAATATATGTGGCGTCCAGTGCAGGCAAATGTGCCCCACCGCGAGGCCAACTGACAATCTCAAATCGTTTGTCAGCGTAATGTTTTTTTTTAGCGCACTCGGGATTGTTTAGCAGGTGCTGTCCAGTCGCTGAATCACATCTAATGTTGGAGGCCGTGCGCTTTGAGTGTTGCAAGCACGGGCCGGTTGGGTACGGTCTGTACCCTGCCCGTTGTGAATGGCGGCAGGGACGCGCTGCTTGGATACGATCCACCTGTCTCCGGGGACTGTGCGGCCCGGGCACCCCAACATCACACTGGCTCCGAAATCGTCACGCCGATCCACTCAGTTGCCTCGGCGCTCTCTGCTCTCAGGATAACAACCCCCGCCTTCTCCGGTCCCTCCGCGTGGACCGAAGCCCCTCGTTCCTGGAACCACTCAGGCCACTCTGCCACCCGCGCCCGCTCCAAGGCCTCGATGCCCTTCCGAAAGCGTTGGGGCCCGGAATCGGACACGGCCTTCCAGCTTGGAGTCTGACCCGGTGCCTGGTGAAGGATTCTCGGAGGCCCGTTCACACGGAGGTTCGCTCGGCTGATTCCTGGGGTGAAGGGGTGGGGTTTGTCTGGTGAGGAAAGGGTGAACAGGTTGGGCCCTGTACCCATTGGAGTTGAGAAGAATGGGGGGAGAGGTGGGGAGGTGGCGATCTTATTGAAACATCAGATTCTGAGGGGGGGGAGGGGGCTTGACAGGGTGGATGCTGAGAGAATGCTTCCCTCCCTCATGGGGGAATCTAGGGGGGCAAAGTTTCAAAATAAGGGGCCTCCCATTGAAGACGGAGATGAGGAGGAATTTCCTCTCTCAGAAGAATTCACCAAGGCTCCTTCGGCAGCACCTTCCAAACCCACGACCGCTACCGTCCAGAAGGAGAAGGCCGACAGACACAAGGGAACCGTAGCCATAGAAAAGTTACAGCACAGAAGGAGGCC
Source organism: Isurus oxyrinchus (assembly GCA_026770705.1). Taxonomy (NCBI): domain Eukaryota; kingdom Metazoa; phylum Chordata; class Chondrichthyes; order Lamniformes; family Lamnidae; genus Isurus; species Isurus oxyrinchus. The sequence continues at coordinate 27,525 of JANJGN010004470.1, read as the reverse complement.
ATTCGGCCCATCTTGTCCATGCCAGCCCGAGGACACCCGGGTGCCCTTTCTAATCCCACCTCCCTGCGCCCGGCCCATTGCCCTGCAGCTTTACAGCGCTAAAGGTGCAAGATCCAGGTGCTTTTTAAAAGAGTTTAGAGTTTCTGCCTCGACCACCAACTTGGGCAGAGAATTCCAGACACCCTCTACCCTCTGTATAAAAAAGTTCTACCTCATGTCCCCCCTTCACCTTCTGCCACTTATCTTGAATCTATGTCCCCTGGTTCTAGAATTCTCCACCAAGGGAAACAATTTTATCCTGTCCACGCTATCTATTCCCCTCATAATTTTGTACACCTCAATCAAGTCACCTCTCAACCTTCTTTGTTCTAAGGAAAATCACCCCAACCTATCCAATCTCTCCTCGTGGCTACACTTTTCTAACTAACCCTGGCAACGTTCTTGTAAACCTCCTCTGCACTCTCTCCAGAGATATTATGTCCTTCCTGTAACGTGGTGACCAGAACTGCACACAATACTCCAGTTGTGGCCTCACCAGTGTTTTATACAATTCCAACATTATATCCTTACTTTTATATTCCATACATCTGCCACTGAAGGAGAGCATTCCATACGCCTTCTTAACAACCTTGTCTACTTGAGCTGCTGCATTCAGGGACCTGTGTACTTGTACGCCAAGCTCCTTCACTTCATCTACCCCTCTTAGTATATTCCCATTTATTGTGTAATCCCTGTAACTGTTTGACCTCCCTAAATATATGACCTCACACATCTCTATGTTAATCCATCTGCCACTTTACTGCCCTCTCCACCAACCCATCATTTTGGAACACAAGCACCTGGAAGTTCCCCTCCAAGTCACTCACCATCCTGACTTGGAAATATATCAGCCGTTCCTTCACTGTCGCTGAGTCAAAATCCTGGAACTCCCTCCCTAACAGCGCTGTGGGTGTACCTACACCACACAGACAAAATCCTGGAACTCCCTCCCTAACAGCGCTGTGGGTGTGCCTACACCACACGGACAAAATCCTGGAACTCCCTCCCTAACAGTGCTGTGGGTGTACCTACACCACACGGGGATAAAATCCTGGAACTCCCTCCCTAACAGCGCCATGGGTGTACCTACACCACACGGACAAAATCCTGGAACTCCCTCCCTAACAGCGCTGTGGGTGTACCTACACCACACGGGGATAAAATCCTGGAACTCCCTCACTAACAGCGCCATGGGTGTACCTACACCACACGGACAAAATCCTGGAACACCCTCCCTAACAGCGCCGTGGGTGTACCTACACCACACGGGACAAAATCCTGGAACTCCCTCCCTAACAGCGCCGTGGGTGTACCTACACCACACGGGATAAAATCCTGGAACTCCCTTGCTAACAGCGCTGTGGGTGTACCTACACCACACGGGGATAAAATCCTGGAACTCCCTCCCTAACAGCGCCGTGGGTGTACCTACACCACACACGGGGACAAAATCCTGGAACTCCCTCCCTAACAGCGCCGTGGGTGTACCTACACCACACGGACAAAATCCAGGAACACCCTCCCTAACAGTGCTGTGGGTGTACCTACACCACACGGACAAAATCCTCGAACTCCCTCCCTAACAACACTGTGGGTGTACCTACACCACACAGACAAAATCCTGGAACTCCCTCCCTAACAACACTGTGGGTGTACCTACACCACACAGACAAAATCCTGGAACTCCCTCCCTAACAGCACTGTGGGTGTACCTACACCACACGGGACAAAATCTTGGAACTCCCTCCCTAACAGCGCTGTGGGTGTACCTACACCACATGGGACAAAATCCTGGAACTCCCTCCCTAACAGCGCTGTGGGTGTACCTACACCACATGGACAAAATCCTGGAACTCCCTCCCTAACAGCACTGTGGGTGTACCTACACCACACGGGACAAAATCCTGGAACTCCCTCCCTAACAGCGCTGTGGGTGTACCTACACCACATGGGACAAAATCCTGGAACTCCCTCCCTAACAGCGCCGTGGGTGTACCTACACCACATGGGGACTGCAGCGGGTCAAGAAGGCAGCTCACTCACCCTCCACCTTCTCAAGGGGGCAATTAGGGACGGGCAATAAATGCTGGGCCCGGCCAGCGAGGCCCACATCCCCGTGAATGAGTTTTCTTTTGAAAATGAAGGTCGTGAGTCTGTGGAAATCTCTCCCCCCCCCACCCCCCGGAGAGCAGCAGAGGCCGGGTCAGTGAATATATTCGAGGCTGAGTTTGATTTTTGATTGACACGGGAGTGGAGGGTTAAGGGGTGGGGTGGGGGGGGGGCGGACAGTGGGGGGGGGGTTTGCAGGCCAGAAAGCGGGGTTAAGGGAGGGGGGGGGGTTTTGGCGGGCAAGAGAGGGTCTGGTTTAACGTATACTGTGGGTAATATTTTTTTTTGTTGTTTCTTGCCCCAGATTCCTGTACACTTCAGCCACCCTGATGATCGCCTTCTCTACTGCCGGTGAGTCCAAGTCCTTCCGAGATCTCGAGGGACGTGACAGGGAGGGCACGGGGAAAGTTCCCCCCCTGTCCGGCAACCCTGAGGGATGAAGGGAGACGGGGAGCTGAGACGGCGGGGGTGGTCTCTGAGCTCCAGTCGTTAATGGTGACAGAACAGGTTGAGGAAGTGGCTTAAAAGTCTCACGGGATCCTGGGCTTTGTAAATCAGGACCTAGAGAACAAAAGCAAGGAAATTAATGATAAATCTGTAAAAACAGCCTCAACTCACCTCAGCCAGTTCTGAGCGCTGCCCTTTAGAAAGGATGTTGAAGGCATTGGAGAGAGTGCAGAAGGAGTAATTTGACAAGGAAGTATTCGATGAATGGCAGGACACTAGGAAGTTCTGAGGAACAAAGGGACCTTGGTGTGTGTGTCCATAGATCACTGAAGGCGGAGCGGCATGTTAGTGGGGAGGGTGAAAAAGGCATCTGGGACACTTGCCTTTATCAATCAAGGCATAGATTACAAAAGCGGGGAGGTCATGTTGTAGTTGTATAGAACCTTGGTGAGGCCACAGCTGGAGTACTGTGTGCAGTTCTGGTCGCCACATTATAGGAAGGATGTGATTGTACTGGAGGGGGTGCAGAGGAGATTCACCAGGATGTTGCCTGGGATGAAACATTTCAGTTACGAGGAGAGGTTGGATAGACTTGGGTGGTTTGCGTTGGAGCAGAGAAGACTGAGGGGCGACCCTGATCGAGGTGTACAAGATTATGAGGGGCATGGACAGGGTGGATAGGGAGCAGCTGTTCCCCCTTTAGTTGAAGGGTCAGTCACGAGGGGACATAAGTTCAATGTGAGGGGCAGGAGGTTTAGGGGGGGATGTGAGGAGAAGATTTTTTACCCAGAGGGTGGTGAGGGTCTGGAATGCACTGCCTGGGAGGGTGATTCAGTAGCCCTGGCTACAGCAGTGTAGGGTTATGTTACTGGACTAATAATCCAGGGTACAGTAGTGTAGGGGTTACGTTACTGGACTAATAATCCAGGCTACAGCAGTGTAGGGTTATGTTACTGGACTAATAATCCAGGGTACAGTAGTGTAGGGGTTACGTTACTGGGACTAATAATCCAGGGTACAGTAGTGTAGGGTTATGTTACTGGACTAATAATCCAGGGTACAGTAGTGTAGGGGTTACGTTACTGGACTAATAATCCAGGCTACAGCAGTGTAGGGTTATGTTACTGGACTAATAATCCAGGGTACAGTAGTGTAGGGGTTACGTTACTGGGACTAATAATCCAGGGTACAGTAGTGTAGGGGTTACGTTACTGGGACTAATAATCCAGGGTACAGTAGTGTAGGGGTTACGTTACTGGACTAATAATCCAGGGTACAGTAGTGTAGGGGTTACGTTACTGGACTAATAATCCAGGGTACAGTAGTGTAGGGGTTACGTTACTGGTCTAATAAACCATGGTACAGTAGTGTAGGGGTTACGTTACTGGACTAATAATCCAGGGTACAGTAGTGTAGGGGTTACGTTACTGGACTAATAAACCATGGTACAGTAGTGTAGGGGTTACGTTACTGGACTAATAATCCAGGGTACAGTAGTGTAGGGGTTACGTTACTGGACTAATAATCCAGTGTACAGTAGTGTAGGGGTTACGTTACTGGGACTAATAATCCAGGGTACAGTAGTGTAGGGGTTACGTTACTGGACTAATAATCCAGTGTACAGTAGTGTAGGGGTTACGTTACTGGACTAATAATCCAGAGTACAGTAGTGTAGGGGTTACGTTACTGGGACTAATAATCCAGGGTACAGTAGTGTAGGGGTTACGTTACTGGGACTAATAATCCAGGGTACAGTAGTGTAGGGGTTACGTTACTGGACTAACAATCCAGTGTACAGTAGTGTAGGGGTTTCGTTACTGGACTAACAATCCAGGGTACAGTAGTATAGGGGTTACGTTACTGGGCTAATAATCCAGGGTACAGTAGTGTAGGGGTTACATTACCAGACTAATAATCCAGAGTACAGTAGTGTAGGGGTTACATTACTGGACTAATAATCCACTGTACAGTAGTGTAGGGGTTACGTTACTGGACTAATAATGCAGGGTACAGTAGTGTAGGGGTTATGTTACTGGGACAAATAATCCAAGGTACAGTAGTGTTGGGGTTACGTTACTGAGACTAATAATCCAGGGTACAGTAGTGTAGGGGTTACGTTACTGGACTAATAATCCAGGGTACAGTAGTGCAGGGGTTACATTACTGGACTAATAATCCAGGGTACAGTAGTGTAGGGGTTACGTTACTGGTCTAATAATCCAGGGTACAGTAGTGCAGGGGTTACGTAACTGGGACAAATAATCCAGGGTACAGCAGTGTAGGGGTTACGTTACTGGGACTAATAATCCAGGGTACAGTAGTGTAGGGGTTACGTTACTGGACTAATAATCCAGGGTACAGTAGTGTAGGGGTTACGTTACTGGACTAATAATCCAGGGTACAGTAGTGCAGGGGTTACGTTACTGGGACAAATAATCCAGGGTACAGTAGTGTAGGGGTTACGTTACTGGGACTAATAAACCAGGGTACAGTAGTGTAGGGGTTACGTTACTGGGACTAATAATCCAGGGTACAGTAGTGCAGCGGTTACGTTACTGGACTAATAATCCAGGGTACAGTAGTGTAGGGGTTACGTTACTGGGACAAATAATCCAAGGTACAGTAGTGTAGGGGCTATGTTACTGGACTAACAATCCAGGGTACAGTAGTGTAGGGGTTACGTTACTGGACTAATAATCCAGGGTACAGTAGTGTAGGGGTTACGTTACTGGGACAAATAATCCAAGGTACAGTAGTGTAGGGGCTATGTTACTGGGACTAATAATCCAGGGTACAGCAGTGTAGGGGTAACGTTACTGGACTAATAATCCAGGGTACAGTAGTGTAGGGGTTACGTTATTGGGACTAATAATCCAGGGTACAGTAGTGTAGGGGCTATGTTACTGGGACAAATAATCCAGGGTACAGCAATGTAGGGGTAACGTTACTGGACTAATAATCCAGGGTACAGTAGTGTAGGGGTTATGTTACTGGACTAATAATCCAGGGTACAGTAGTGTAGGGGTTACGTTACGGGACTAATAATCCAGGGTACAGTAGTGTAGGGGTTATGTTACTGGACTAATAATCCAGGGTACAGTAGTGTAGGGGTTACGTTACTGGTCTAATAATCCAGGGTACAGTAGTGTAGGGGTTACGTTACTGGACTAATAATCCAGGGTACAGTAGTGTCGGGGTTACGTTACTGGACTAATAATCCAGGGTACAGTAGTGTAGGGGTTACGTTACTGGACTAATAATCCAGGGTACAGTAGTGTAGGGGTTACGTTACTGGACTAATAATTCAGGGTACAGTAGTGTAGGGGTTACGTTACTGGACTAATAATCCAGGGTACAGTAGTGTCGGGGTTACGTTACTGCACTAATAATCCAGGGTACAGTAGTGTAGGGGTCCCGTTACTGCACTAATAATCCAGAGTACTGCATTTTAGCCCAACTCAAAGAGACTTGAACCACATAATCCAAACTGACACTTCAGATTCAGGTACCGAGGCAACACTGCACTGTCAGAGGGTCAGTACTGAGGGAGTGCCGCACTGTCGGAGGGTCAGTACTGAGTGAGCGCTGCACTGTCAGAGGGTCAGTACTGAGGGAGTGCTGCACTGTCGGAGGGTCAGTATTGAGGGAGTGCCGCACTGTCAGAGGGTCAGTACTGAGGGAGTGCCGCACTGTCGGAGGGTCAGTACTGAGGGAGTGCTGCACTGTCGGAGGGTCAGTACTGAGTGAGCGCTGCACTGTCAGAGGGTCAGTACTGAGGGAGTGCTGCATTGTCGGAGGGTCAGTACTGAGGGAGAGCTGCACTGTCGGAGGGTCAGTACTGAGTGAGCGCCGCACTGTCAGAGGGTCAGTACTGAGGGAGTGCTGCACTGTCGGAGGGTCAGTACTGAGGGAGTGCTGCACTGTCAGAGGATCAGTACTGAGGGACTGCCGCAGTGTCAGGGGTACACTGCTGAGGGAGTGGTGCACTGTATAAATGCAAGATTTCTTGTTCTCACTCAGTCTCTTTTCCCTCTCTCTCTCTCGTAGCTAGTGCAGTGCTGTTGTTCCCAGCGATCTGCTTCCTTGCCGTGGGTGGAATTCTCTTCCTGCTGACGAACATGCAGGTAATCTCGAACGGCTATGTTTATATGTGCCCCCCCACACTCTTCACACATGCCCAGTTGCAGTTTTCAGCATAAGGGTCAGGGGGTCAGCTGGCAGCATTAAAGCAACAAGTAGGCTTGATGCACACTAACAATAAAGAGCAAATCGCCCTTTTGTTTTTAGATCTGTCTAGTCCTTAACCAAATGCAGGCTCTTGTATCCCGTCCACTATTCATTTAGTAGCTGTAAAACATGCTTCGGACGATTCAGTAATGTTGAAGATACCTAATCGGGAAGTTTCAGTAAATCAGGTTCCCTATCTGGAGAATTGATTGTAATATTTCAGAATCCTTTACTAGGTCTCCATAAGAAAGTACACGATTGCATGAGACGCAATTTACTGGAGGTTCACCAGGCTGATTCCTGGAATGAAAGGTTTATGTTTGAGAGGAAAGGCTGAACGAGTTAGATTGATACTCATAAGAGAATGAGAGGTGAGCACTGCACTGTCGGAGGGTCAGTACTGAGGGAGTGTGGCACTGTCGGTGGGTCAGTACTGAGGGAGCACCGCACTGTCGGAGGGTCAGTACTGAGGGAGTGTGGCACTGTCAGAGCGTTCAGCACTGAGGGAGCGCCGCACTGTCGGAGGGTCAGTACTGAGGGGGGTGTCGCATTGTCAGAGGGTCAGTACTGAGGGAGTGCCGCACTGTCAGAGGGTCAGTACTGAGGGAGCATCGCACTGTCGGAGTGTCAGTACCAAGGGAGTGTGGCACTGTCAGAGGGTCAGTACTGAGGGAGTGTGGCACTGTCAGAGGGTCAGTACTGAGGGAGTGTGGCACTGTCAGAGGGTCAGTACTGAGGGAGTGGGGCACTGTCAGAGGGTCAGTACTGAGGGAGTGCTGCACTGTCAGAGGGTCAGTACTGAGGGAGCGCCGCACTGTCAGAGGGTCAGTACTGAGGGAGTGCCACACTGGCGGAGGGTCAGTACTGAGGGAGTGTGGCACTATCAGAGGATCAGTACTGAGGGAGTGCTGCACTGTCAGAGGGTCAGTACTGAGGGAGTGTGGCACTGTCAGAGGGTCAGTACTGAGGGAGCGCTGCACTGTCGGAGGGTCAGTACTGAGGGAGTGCCGCACTGTCAGAGGGTCAGTACTGAGGGAGCGCCGCACTGTCAGAGGGTCAGTACTGAGGGAGCGCCGCACTGTCAGAGGATCAGTACTGAGGGAGTGCCGCACTGTCGGAGGGTCAGTATTGAGGGACCACTGCACTGTTGGAGGGTCAGTACTGAGTGAGTGCCGCATTGTTGGAGGGTCAGTACTGAGGGATTGCCGCACTGTCAGAGGGTCAGTACTGAGGGAGTGCCGCATTGTTGGAGGGTCAGTACTGAGGGATTGCCACACTGTTGGAGGGTCAGTACTGAGGGATTGCCACACTGTCGCAGGGTCAGTACTGAGGGAGTGCCGCACTGTCGCAGGGTCAGTACTGAGGGAGTGCCGCACTGTCGGAGGGTCAGTACTGAGGGAGTGCCGCACTGTCAAAGGGTCAGTACTGAGGGAGCGCCGCACTGTCGGAGGGTCAGTACTGAGGGAGTGCTGCACAGTCGGAGGGTCAGTACTGACGGAGTGCCGCACTGTCGGAGGGTCAGTACTGAGGGAGTGCCGCACTGTCGGAGGGTCAGTACTGAGGGAGCGCCACACTGTCAGAGGGTCAGTACTGAGGGAGTGCCGCACTGTCGGAGGGTCAGTACTGAGGGAGTGCTGCACTGTCAGAGGTGCCGTCATTTGGATGAGACATTAAGCCTGCTCTAACGCTCGGTGGGACGTTGGAGGCTCCCCGGACCGTTGTTGGGAAAGAAAGCAGGGGGCACGGTTCCCCCCCACCCCCATCGGCCTGAGCGAGGACCCGCCGCTCGGCTCGGATTTTGAACAACAGATGAGCTGGCCGTTTAGGGCGTTGCTCTGCGTGGGATCTTGCTGTGCGCGAATCGGTGCAGAGGCCTGGCTCCTTTTGCGAGCGAAACATCCAATCGGAGTTTGGTGGGAGGGGTGGTGGGCCGGTGTCTCGATGCCTCTGCTGATGTACGGTATGCGGCCGTTAACGGTCAGAGACACCCTCCCAACCCCGGCTGGGCCTTTCTCCGCTCTGCGTGTGTGCGCTCGTGAGTGTGAGTGACCTGGGGCTGCCTCAGTGCCTCTTCGGGTATCGGTGAGACCAGGCAAACTGGGCACCAGGCCGTGATTGGAGCCTGGGTCTTTCCTGCCTCTTCGGGTATCAGTGAGACCAGGCAAACTGGGCACCAGGCCGTGATTGGAGCCTGGGTCTTTCCTGCCTCTTCGGGTATCAGTGAGGTCATGTAAACTCGGCACCAGGCCATGATTGGAGCCTGGGTCTTTCCTGCCTCTTCGGGTATCAGTGAGGTCATGTAAACTCGGCACCAGGCCGTGATTGGAGCCTGGGTCTTTCCTGCCTCTTCGGGTATCAGTGAGACCAGGCAAACTGGGCATCAGGCCGTGATTGGAGCCTGGGTCTTTCCTGCCTCTTCGGGTATCGGTGAGACCAGGCAAACTGGGCACCAGGCCGTGATTGGAGCCTGGGTCTTTCCTGCCTCTTCGGGTATCAGTGAGACCAGGCAAACTCGGCACCAGGCCATGATTGGACCTTGGGTCTTTCCTGCCTCTTCGGGTATCAGTGAGGTGAGGCAAACTCGGCACCAGACCGTGATTGGAGCCTGGGTCTTTTCTGCCTCTTCGGGTATCGGTGAGACCAGGCAAACTGGGCACCAGGCCGTGATTGGAGCCTGGGTCTTTCCTGCCTCTTCGGGTATTGGTGAGACCAGGCAAACTCGGCACCAGGCCATGATTGGACCTTGGGTCTTTCCTGCCTCTTCAAGTATCGGTGAGATCAGGCAAACTGGGCACCAGGCCGTGATTGGAGCCTGGGTCTTTCCTGCCTCTTCGGGTATCAGTGAGGTGAGGCAAACTCAGCACCAGGCCGTGATTGGAGCCTGGGTCTTTCCTGCCTCTTCAGGTATCAGTGAGGTGAGGCAAACTGGGCACCAGGCCGTGATTGGAGCCTGGGTCTTTCCTGCCTCTTCGGGTATCGGTGAGACCAGGCAAACTCAGCACCAGGCCGTGATTGGAGCCTGGGTCTTTCCTGCCTCTTCGGGTATCGGTGAGACCAGGCAAACTTAGCACCAGGCCGTGATTGGAGCCTGGGTCTTTCCTGCCTCTTCGGGTATCAGTGAGGTGAGGCAAACTCAGCACCAGGCCGTGATTGGAGCCTGGGTCTTTCCTGCCTCTTCGGGTATCAGTGAGACCAGGCAAACTGGGCACCAGGCCGCGATTGGAGCCTGGGTCTTTCCTGCCTCTTCAAGTATCGGTGAGATCAGGCAAACTCAGCACCAGGCCGTGATTGGAGCCTGGGTCTTTCCTGCCTCTTCGGGTATCAGTGAGGTGAGACAAACTCAGCACCAGGCCGTGATTGGAGCCTGGGTCTTTCCTGCCTCTTCGGGTATCGGTGAGACCAGGCAAACTCGGCACCAGGCCGTGATTGGAGCCTGGGTCTTTCCTGCTGCCTGTGGCCCAGCAGTTGACGAAAGCAGCCTGGGAGTGTGGCTTCCAGCGCTTGCAGGCCCCCCTCAGAGCTACGCTGACAGTTTCTCTTGCCTCTGCCCACCCCCCCCCAACCCTCAGGTCGGAAACTTGTTTGGGAAAAAGCGGTCCACGATTATCACGCTGTACAATGGAGCGTTCGATTCCTCATCGGCCGTGTTCCTGGTGATCAAGGTGAGATGGGGCAGGCAACAAAACCAACTCACGAGAGCCCTCCAAGGGTCAGTGATTGGGGCGAGCGATGGAGACTGGGGAGCGGGGAGAGATGTGGATAGAGGAGGCTCGAGGGGAGAGTTCCGCGGTGGGGGGGGTGATCTCTGGGGGAGAGATGGAGAGGGAGACTTGGGGGTGGCGCAAGAGGGGAGGCTCGGGGTGGGGGGAGAGATGGAGAGGGGAGGCTCAGGGTGGGGGAGAGATGGAGAGGGGAGGCTCGGGGTGGGGGGAGAGATGGAGAGGGGAGGCTCAGGGTGGGGGAGAGATGGAGAGGGGAGACTCGGGGTGGGGAGAGAGATGGAGAGGGGAGGCTCGGGGTGGGGGGAGAGATGGAGAGGGGAGGCTCGGGGTGGGGTGAGAGATGGAGAGGGGAGGCTCGGGGTGGGGGGAGAGATGGAGAGGGGAGGCTTGGGTTGGGGGAGAGATGGAGAGGGGAGGCTCGGGGTGGGGGGAGAGATGGAGAGGGGAGGCTCGGGGTGGGGGGAGAGATGGAGAGGGGAGGCTCGGGGTGGGGGGAGAGATGGAGAGGGGAGGCTCGGGGTGGGGGAGAGATGGAGAGGGGAGACTCGGGGTGGGGAGAGAGATGGAGAGGGGAGGCTCGGGGTGGGGGGAGAGATGGAGAGGGGAGGCTCGGGGTGGGGGGAGAGATGGAGAGGGGAGGCTCGGGGTGGGGGGAGAGATGGAGAGGGGAGGCTCAGGGTGGGGGAGAGATGGAGAGGGGAGGCTCGGGGTGGGGGGAGAGATGGAGAGGGGAGGCTCGGGGTGGGGGGAGAGATGGAGAGGGGAGGCTCGGGGTGGGGGGAGAGATGGAGAGGGGAGGCTCGGGGGTGGGGGGAGAGATGGAGAGGGGAGGCTCGGGGTTGAGGAGAGAGATGGAGAGGGGAGGCTCGGGGTTGGGGGAGAGAGATGGAGAGGGGAGGCTCGGGGTTGAGGAGAGAGATGGAGAGGGGAGGCTCTGGGTGGGGGGAGAGATGGAGAGGGGAGGCTCGGGGTTGAGGAGAGAGATGGAGAGGGGAGGCTCGGGGTGGGGGGAGAGATGGAGAGGGGAGGCTCTGGGTGGGGGGAGAGATGGAGAGGGGAGGCTCGGGGTTGAGGAGAGAGATGGAGAGGGGAGGCTCGGGGTGGGGGGAGAGATGGAGAGGGGAGGCTCGGGGTTGAGGAGAGAGATGGAGAGGGGAGGCTCGGGGTTGAGGAGAGAGATGGAGAGGGGAGGCTCTGGGTTGGGGGAGAGAGATGGAGAGGGGAGGCTCGGGGTTGAGGAGAGAGATGGAGAGGGGAGGCTCGGGGTGGGGGGAGAGATGGAGAGGGGAGGCTCGGGGTTGAGGAGAGAGATGGAGAGGGGAGGCTCTGGGTTGGGGGAGAGAGATGGAGAGGGGAGGCTCGGGGTTGAGGAGAGAGATGGAGAGGGGAGGCTCGGGGTAGGGGGAGAGATGGAGAGGGGAGGCTCTGGGTTGGGGGAGAGATGGAGAGGGGAGGCTCGGGGTGGGGGGAGAGATGGAGAGGGGAGGCTCGGGGTGGGGAGAGAGATGGAGTGGGGAGGCTCGGGGTGAGGGGAGAGATGGAGAGGGGAGGCTCGGGGTGGGGGGAGAGATGGAGAGGGGAGGCTCGGGGGTGGGGGAGAGATGGAGAGGGGAGGCTCGGGGGTGGGGGGAGAGATGGAGAGGGGAGGCTCGGGGGTGGGGGGAGAGATGGAGAGGGGAGGCTCGGGGGTGGGGGGAGAGATGGAGAGAGGCCTGAGACAAAGCGAGACTGGGGGTGTGGAGTGGGAGAGAGGGCGAGGTCAGAGGGGCGGCAAGACAGTGTGGAGTTGGCAGAGATGGGTGCAGAGGACAGTGAACGAGAGAGTGAGCGTGGCGAGAGAGAGAGAGAGAGAGAGAGAGAGAGAGAGTGTGGAGGTGGCAGAAGGGATGGACGGAGAGAGAGAGATGGATGAAGACAGCTTTAGAGAGGGAGTGGGGTTGAGAGGAGGTGCTGGAGAGTGTCGCAGCAGCGAAAGAGAGTGTGTGGAAGCGGGTTAGGGAGTACTCCGAGGGGGGGGCATCACGGAGAAGGTCAGAGGAAGGGTCTGGGTGCAGGCTGGGGGGGGAGGTCAGGTGATAGCAGTGCCGAAATGTACCTCTTGTTTCATCTGAGACCCACACCCCCCCTACCGGGCCTGTCTCTCTGTAGGTTTTGTACGAGACTGGAATGTCCATGAGGAACATGTTCCTTTTCATTAGCTGCCTCAGCTCCATCCACATCATGCGGACGTATGTGCTGCTTCCCAGGAGAAAAATTCCATACCCTGTGCCAGAGGGGTACACCTACGGGTAAGGAGGAGTGAGTGACAGACTGGAATCTAATCGAGGGGTTTGGGGTGGTTTATATATAGAATAACAGATACCCAGGAGTGCGTTACAGACTGGAATCTAATCGAGGGGTTCGGGGGGTTTATATATAGAATAACAGATACCCGGGTGTGAGTTACAGACTGGAATCTAATCGAGGGGTTCGGGGGGGTTTATGTATAGAATACCAGATACCCGGGTGTGAGTGACATACTGGAATCTGATCAAAGCGTTCGGAATGGTTTATATATAGGATAACAGATACCCGGGAGTGAGTTGCAGACTGGAATCTAATCGAGGGTTTCGGGGGGTTATATATAAAATAACAGATACCCTGGAGTGAGTTATAGACTGGAATCTAATCGAGGAGTTTGGGGTGGTTTATATATAGAATAACTCAGACCCGGGAGTGAGTTACAGGCTGGAATCTAATCGAGGGGTTCGGGGGGTTTATATATAGAATAACAGATACCCGGGAGTAAGTTACAGACTGGAATCTAATCGAGGGGTTCGGAGTGGTTTATATATAAAATAACAGATACCCAGAAGTAAGTTACAGACTGGAATCTAATCGAGGGGTTTGGGGGGGTTTATATATAGAATAACAGATACCCGGGAGTGAGTTACATACTGGAATCTAATCGAGGGGGTCAGGGTGGTTTATATATAGGATAACAGATACCCGGGAGTGAGTTACAGACTGGGATCTAATCGAGGGGTTCGGGGTGGTTTATATATAGAATAACAGATATCTGGGAGTGAGTTACAGACTGGAATCTAATCGAGGAGTTCGGGGGGGTTTATATATAGAATAACAGATACCCGGGTGTGAGTTACAGATTGGAATCTAATCGAGGGGTTCGGGTGGTTTATATATAGAATAACAGATACCCGGGAGTGAGTTACAGACTGGAATCTAATCGAGGGTTCAGGGTGGTTTATATATAGAGCAACAGATACCCGGGAGTGAGTTACAGACTGGAATCTAATCGAGGGGTTCGGGGTGGTTTATATATAGAATAACAGATACCCGGGAGTGAGTTACAGACTGGAATCTAATCGAGGGGTTCGGGGGGGTTTATATATAGAATAACAGATACCCGGGAGTGAGTTACAGACTGGAATCTTATCGAGGGGTTCGGGTGGTTTATATATAGAATAACAGATACCCGGGAGTGAGTTACAGACTGGAATCTAATCGAGGGTTTCGGGGGGCTTTATATGTAGAATAACAGACACTCTGAAGTGAGATATAGGTGGTTTCCACACACCATGAGGGATCTCGCCTACAGATTGCTGTAGATTTTTAAATCACTGGAAGCGTATCTGTGCCATGCGTCCACCTCGTAATAATAATAGTGAATGCCTGACAATTTGCCATGAAACTGCTTCTGCCCTGTGGTAACAATTGGACGTGGCGATTCACGAGGGAAATGTTGGCCTTTGTTGGACAGGTTGACTTGTGGGAAGTCTGATATCTTGGCGCCCACCCCTGAGGATGAGACTCTGAGCCAGCGGGAGCCTTTGCGAGCAGGAGAAGTAGGAACGGAAAATGAGAAGGATGAGGGGAGTGACAAGACGGAAGGAGACGCAGCCGAGGGCCAGGAAGCGATTGAAACCAGCGGAGGTGCCGGTCTCCGGTTCAAGAGGCCAGAAGGTGAGAATAGCTTCCCTTCCCTGTCTCCCTGGCACAGCGTTGGGCACAGTGCCTCACAACAGAGCTGTGAGCAAGATTCTAGCCCGTGGAATAAAAGGGAGAGTAAGCACTTGGATAAGAGATTGGCTGACTGACATGAAGCAGGGAGCGGCGATAAATGGTGGTTTTTCAGGTCGGAGGAAGGTCTGTAGCGGATTTCCCCAGGGGTCAGTGTGGGGACCCTTGCTCTTCCTGGTCTGTATCCACGGGCTAGACGGTGGTGCACAGGGCACGATTTCAAAATTTGCAGGTGGTACAAAGATTTGGAACGTTGTCAAGCGTGATGGGGGATAGTCTTAAACTTCGAAAGGACTTAGATATGTTGGTGGGTTGGGCAGACAAGGGGCAGATAACGTTCAGTGCAGAGAAGTGTGAGGTGATTCATTTTGGCGTGAAATTGTTCGGTGAGACAGTATAAAGTAAAGGGAGAATCTCCAAGGGAGGTGCAGGAGCAGAGGGACTTCAGCGTACACGTACATAGGTCATTGAAGATGGCAGGGCATATTGAGAGAGCAGTTACTAAAGCATATAGTATCTTGGGCTTTATTAATAGGGGCATTGAGTACAAGAGTAAGGAGGTCATGATGAACTTGTATAAGACACTAGTTAGGTGTCGTGTGGTGTACTGTGTCCAGTTCTGGGTGCCATACTTGTGGAAGGGTGTGAAGGCATTCGGAGAGAGTACAGAGGAGATTCACAAGAATGATTCCCGGGATGGAGAACGGTAACTATGAGGATGGGTTGGAGAGGTTGGGTCTGTTTTCCTTGGAGAAAAGGAGGCTGAGAGGAGACTTGATAGAGGTATTCGAGATCCTGAGGGGTATGGACAGGGTAAGTAGCGAGAGACTGTTCCCAGTCGAGGGAACATCAAGAACCAGAGAGCCCAGTTTCAAAATGATCGGCCGAAGGAGTAAACGTGATTTGAGGGAACAAAACAATTTCACCCAGAGGATGGTTGGAGTCCGGAACGAACTTCCTGAGAGGGGTGGGGTGGGGGGTGCTGAAGGCAGGTTCGATCGAGGTATTCAGAAGGGAATTGGACTGCTACCTGAAAAGAGAGAATGTGCAAGGTTACCGGGAAAAGGCAGGGGAGTGGGACTAGGTGGGATGCTCTTTCAGAGAGCCAGTGCAGACTCGATGGGCTGAACAGCCTCCTTCTGCACTGTAAAGGTTCTGTTCTCCTCCAACCCCTAATTCCGCACCCCCCCACCCCCCCCACCTCTCCTCCGTCACCTTCCTTACCACCAGTAGGGTACAGACATTGAGCCAAAAAGGTGTGGTGCTTGCCGTACAAATAAGTAATGTGGTATATGAATTTCAATGCTGATGTGATGCCACATGTGGAAGCTGTAAGTCCCAACAGCTGGCGTACCATATCAAAAGGCACATTCCTGCGGCTGTTCACCCTACTCAACTAGCCCATTCCTGCAAAACTCAGATCGTAGTGTCTAACGCGAAACGTTATTCCGCAATTGGACAGCACTTATTGAACAATCGCGAGCGCCCCTAGGCATTGCACTCGCGACCAATTTGAGATTATCATTTTGAGATAAGTGAGCCACGCAGCTCATGCTTGCTCGAGGCTACATATGTGCATTTGCAGGGCCCTTGGTGGGGGCCGGGGGTTGGGGGGGGGGGGTGGTGGTGTGCGGAGGATTGGTAACCAGAGGGATACAGATAGAATTTAATCAGCAAAGGAACCAGAGTTCGGGTGGCGGGGGGGGGGGCGCGGGAGTGGGAAATGAGGAGCAATTGTTTTTTTTTTTCACACAGCCAGTTGTCGTGATCTGGAAGACGCTGCCTGAAAGGGCGGTGGAAGCAGATTCAATAGGGACGCTCAGAAGGAGGAATTAGAGGGGTACGATTTACAGGGCCACAGGGCAAGGTGAGACTGCTTGGCTGGAGCTAGCTCGGGCAAGGAGGGCCGAATGGCCTCTGTCTCTGCTCTGAGGGGAGGCTGGGGGAATGGGTGAGCATTTCCCCTAGCCCGCCATGGCTGAGGTTGTTCAGTGGGTGTGTCCAAGCGCTGGCAGATGAAGGTCAATGCGGAGAAGCGCAGGGTGATGCATTTTGGGAGGAAGAACATGGGGAGACGATATAAAATAAGGGGTACAATTCTGAAGGGGGTTCCGGAGCAGAGGGACCTGGGCGTACCTGTGCACAGATCATAGAAGGTGGCAGGACAGGTGGAGAGAGCAGTTAATAAAGCATACAGTATCCTGGGCTTTATTAATAGGGGCGTAGGGTACAAGAGCAGGGAGGTTATGCTGAATTTATATAAGAGACTAGTTAGACCTCAGCTGGAGTATTGTGCACAGTTCTGGGTGTCACACTATAGGAAGGATGTGAACACATTGCAGAGAATAGTTAGACCTCAGCTGGAGTATTGTGCACAGTTCTGGGTGTCACACTATGGGAAGGATGTGAACACATTTGTGAGAATAGTTAGACCTCAGCTGGAGTATTGTGTACAGTTCTGGGTGTCACACTATGAGAAGGATGTGAACACACTGGAGAGACTAGTTAGACCTCAGCTGGTGTATTGTGTACAGTTCTGGGTGTCACACTATAGGAAGGATGTGAACACATTGCAGAGAATAGTTAGACCTCAGCTGGAGTATTGTGCACAGTTCTGGGTGTCACACTATGGGAAGGATGTGAACACATTGCAGAGAATAGTTAGACCTCAGCTGGAGTATTGTGCACAGTTCTGGGTGTCACACTATGGGAAGGATGTGAACACATTTGTGAGAATAGTTAGACCTCAGCTGGAGTATTGTGCACAGTTCTGGGTGTCACACTATGGGAAGGATGTGAACACATTGGAGAGAATAGTTAGACCTCAGCTGGAGTATTGTGTATAGTTCTGGGCGTCACACTATGGGAAGGATGTGAACACATTGGAGAGAATAGTTAGACCTCAGCTGGAGTATTGTGTACAGTTCTGGGTGTCACACTATGGGAAGGATATGAACACATTGCAGAGAATAGTTAGACCTCAGCTGGAGTATTGTGTATAGTTCTGGGCGTCACACTATGGGAAGGATGTGAACACATTGGAGAGAATAGTTAGACCTCAGCTGGAGTATTGTGTACAGTTCTGGGTGTCACACTATAGGAAGGATGTGAACACATTGGGGAGAATAGTTATACCTCAGCTGGAGTATTGTGCACAGTTCTGGCTGTCTCACTATGGGAAGGGTGTGAACTCATTGGAGAGAATAGTTAGACCTCAGTTGGAGTATTGTGTACTGTTCTGGGTGTCACACTATGGGAAGGATGTGAACACATTGGAGAGAATAGTTAGAGCTCAGCTGGAGTATTGTGTACAGTTCTGGGTGTCACACTATGGGAAGGATGTGAACATATTGGAGGGAATAGTTAGACCTCAGCTGCAGTATTGTGCACAGTTCTGGGTGCCGTTAGGAAGGATGTGAACACATGGGAGAGAGGGCAGATGAGGTTTACAAGAATGGTCCCAGAGATGAGGAACCTCAGCCATGAAGATTGCAGAGGGTCGGGACTGTTGTCCTTGGAGAAGGCGAAGGCTGAGAGGAGATTTGATGGAGGTGTTCGAAATCACGAGGGAGTGCTGGACAGAGTAGAACGGGGAGGAACTGTTCCCACTTTTAAAAAGGATCGAGAACCACGGGGCACAGACTCACACGTGGTTTTGCAAAGGGCAGCAAACACAACGTGAGAAGAAACTTTTTCACCCAGCGAGTGGTCCAGGGCCTGGAAGTAGGGAGGAGACGGGTTCGATCGAGGCATTCGAGAGGGCGTCGGATGATTATCTGAGTAGAGACAACACGCAGGGGGACGGAGGTAAAAGCAGGGCAACTTGGTCACGGTGCTCATTCGGAGAGCCGGTAAGGACGCGCTGGGCCGTAACGATTCTGCGAGGTGCCGCGATGTATTTTTTTCTCTCTCTCTCTCTCTCTCTCTCTCTCTCTCTCTCTTGGTCAGCTCTGGCTCCATTTAACTTTGCGTTCCTCCTCTCCCCCCCCCACCACCCCCCAACCACTGACAGACTCCAGAGAGGACAAGGAGGAGATTCCATCCTTCAAGAGCTGCCTTCTGTCAAAACTCTTCCTGACCCACCTGCTCTGGATGTCGGTCATGCAGCTCCGACACTACCTGTACATCGGCACCCTGAACCCCATGCTCGAATTACTGGCCAGAGGTGACACCAGAGTAGGTAAGGGGAGTCCCTGGTTATAGGGGTGGGAGAGAGAGGGAGAGAGAGAGTGAAGGAGGGGGAGGGGGTGGAATAGAGAGTAGAAGGGGATTGGGGAAGGAAGGGAGAGAGCCGGCTGGTAGGGGCAGAGAGGGGGGGGTGGGGTAGGGAGGTGTAAATTGGAGAGAGTTGCTGGGGGGGGGGGGGGGGGTGGTTTGGTGGGGGGGGTTGGGGGAAGAGAGGGGTTGAAGGAAGTGGGAAGGACGAGAGGGGGTAGCGAGAAGGATGGGAAAGCGCAGGGAAGACAGGGCGGGGGAGAGAGAGTGGGGGGGCGGCGGGGGACTAGGCGGAGAAGGGAAGACGGGAAATAGGAGCAGGAGTGGGGCCATTCGGCCCCTCAGGCCGGACCCACCCATCCCGTACGATCATGGCCGATCGGCCCCAGGCCCCAACCCCTCTTCCGTGCCAGCTCCTCGCCACCCTCAACTCCCCGGCATTGCAAAAAAAACCCACCGACCTCCTCTTTCAACACCCTCGGCAACACCCAGCCCCTAGGGCTCTCCGGGGCAGAGAACTCCAGACCTTCGCTACCCTCTGGGAGAAGAAATTCCTTCACCCCCTCAGTTTCAAACCAGTGTCCCCTTATTCTGTAGCCAGTCCGGGATCGGCGACCCCACCACCCACACCCCCCCCAACCCCGCCTCTCGGGGAAGCAGCTTCTCCGCGTCTACCCTGTCAAGCCCCCTCGGAGCCTTGTACGTTTCAGTAAGATCACCCCTCGTTCTTCCAAACTCTCATGAATAAAGGCCTCACTTGCTTTCCCGCTCTTGCCAATCAGCCCCTTCATCCCAGGAATCAGCCGACTCGATCTCTGATCCTGAACAGCCTCCAGCGCCCAAAACAAAAACAGAATTACCTGGAAAAACTCAGCAGGTCCGGCAGCATCGGCGGAGAAGAAAAGAGTTGACGTTTCGAGTCCTCATGACCCTTCGACAGAAGGCCTCCAGCGCCCGTCTATCCTCCCTTATACGGGGACCAAAACGGTACACGGGGCTGTACAAGCGCGGACTCACCTGGACGGCTGTGACAAGACTCCCCCTGCTTTTAAACTACAGCTCCCTGGCGAGACGGCACAAAACTCCACTTCATTCTTTGAGGACTTGCGTGCCGACGTTTTGTGTTTCACTCGCAAGAGCACCCACCGGAGAGAAAGGGAGAGGGCAGAGAGAGAGAGAGAGAGAGAAGGGAAGGGGAGCGAGAGAGGTCGGGGGGTTGGGGTGGGGTTGGGGGGGGCGAGTGCGGGCAGCTGCGCAAAGGAGAGAGAAGGGAGTGGGGGGAGGGAAATAGAGGCTGGTGGGAGGGAGGCTTGGGAGTGGCCGCTGGGTAGGGGAGGGGCGCGAAACGGGAGGTGAGGGAGGAGAGCGAGAGGGGGAGCCGGGAACGGGTAACAGGAAATTAGCCGGATGAACCCGGCGGGTCTGGGCCGCGTCGGTGGAGAGGGAGCGCAGTGAACGACTTCCCAGTCCGTGCGACTCCTCATCCGGGAGTCCAGAGCCGGAGGGGAGAGGCTGGCGAGCGATGCGGAGATCCCCGGCTGGCCCCCAGCCCTCCAGCGGCTGTCCGAGGCCGAGTTGGACCAAGGCCAGCTTCCCGGCGCGCGCACGCCTCCCGCCACCACAAAGACCGCTGTTTCCGTCCCTGGAACACCGCCGGACTCCGTCCGCCCGTCCGCCCCACCCCCCACACAACCGTCTCAGTCCGTCCGCGGCTCAAACCCTCAGCCAGGCCTGCCTCAGCTTCGTACTCGACTGGCCCGAAGACCTCCCGGCCGCTCTCCCACGTCCTACGGTCCAAACGGGCCGGTTCATCCAGCTCGTCCCCCAGACCCTGTCGTCACCCACCGTCCCCTCTGCTCGCTGACCCACGCTGGGCCCCCCCGCTTCAGGAATGTCTTGATTTTAAAACCCTTGTCCTCGTTTTCAAATCACTCCATGGCCTCCAACCCTCCCTATCTCTGTAACCTCCTCCAGCCCCCTACACCCCTCCCTATCTCTGTAACCTCCTCCAGCCCCTACACCCCTCCCTATCTCTGTAACCTCCTCCAGCCCCTACAACCCTCCCTATCTCTGTAACATCCTCCAGCCCCAACAGCCCTCACTATCTTTGTAACCTCCTCCAGCCCCTACACCCCTCCCTATCTCTGTAACCTCATCCAGCCCCTACACCCCTCCCTATCTCTGTAACCTCATCCAGCCCCTACACCCCTCCCTATCTCTGTAACCTTCTCCAGCCCCTACACCCCTCCCTATCTCTGGAACCTCCTCCAGTCCCTACAACCCTCCCTATCTCTGTAACCTTCTCCAGCCCCTACACCCCTCCCTATCTCTGGAACCTCCTCCAGCCCCTACGACCCTCCCTATCTCTGTAACCTCCTCCAGCCCCTACGACCCTCCCTATCTCTGTAACCTCCTCCAGCCCCTACACCCCTCCCTATCTCTGTAACCTCCTCCAGCCCCCTACACCCCTCCCTATCTCTGTAACCTCCTCCAGCCCCTACACCCCTCCCTATCTCTGTAACCTCCTCCAGCCCCCTACACCCCTCCCTATCTCTGTAACCTCCTCCAGCCCCTACATCCCTCCCTATCTCTGTAACCTCCTCCAGCCCCTACACCCCTCCCTATCTCTGTAACTTCCTCCAGCCCCTACACCCCTCCCTATCTCTGTAACCTCCTCCAGCCCCTACACCCCTCCCTATCTCTGTAACCTCCTCCAGCCCCTACACCCCTCCCTATCTCTGTAACCTCCTCCAGCCCCTACGACCCTCCCTATCTCTGTAACCTCCTCCAGCCCCTACACCCCTCCCTATCTCTGTAACCTCCTCCAGCCCCCTACACCCCTCCCTATCTCTGTAACCTCCTCCAGTCCCTACACCCCTCCCTATCTCTGTAACCTCCTCCAGCCCCCTACACCCCTCCCTATCTCTGTAACCTCCTCCAGCCCCTACATCCCTCCCTATCTCTGTAACCTCCTCCAGCCCCTACACCCCTCCCTATCTCTGTAACTTCCTCCAGCCCCTACACCCCTCCCTATCTCTGTAACCTCCTCCAGCCCCCTACACCCCTCCCTATCTCTGTAACCTCCTCCAGCCCCTACACCCCTCCCTATCTCTGTAACCTCCTCCAGCCCCTACACCCCTCCCTATCTCTGTAACCTCCTCCAGCCCCTACACTCCTCCCTATCTCTGTAACCTCCTCCAGCCCCTACACCCCTCCCTATCTCTGTAACCCTACTACGACCCTCCGAGCTCTCTGCACTCCTCCAATTCCGGCCTCTTGACCATCCCCCCGATTTTAATCGCTCCACCATTGGCGGCCGTGCCTTCAGCTGCCTGGGGGTGGGGGGGGGGGGCCTGTGCTCTGGGATTCCCTCCCTAAACCTACCTGTTTCTTTCGCTCGCCGTCTCTCGCTCTCCCCTCCTTTGAGATGCTCCTTAAAACCTCCCTCTTTAACTGTGCTTTTGGCCATAGAAACATAGAAACTAGGAGCAGGAGGAGGCCATTCAGCCCTTCGAGTCTGCTCCACCATTCAGTACGATCATGGCCGATCCTCTATCTCAAAGCCGCACCCCCGCTCTCTCCCCCTTCCCCTTTACATCTTTAGAGTCCAGAAATCTATCCATTTCCTCCTTATATATATTCAGTGTCTTGGCCTCCACAGCCTCTGTGGTGGAGAATTCCACAGCTTCACCACCCTCTGAGTGAAGAGGTTTCTCCTCATCTCAGTCCCAAATGGTCTACCCAGTATCCTCAGACTGTAACCCCTTGTTCTAGACCCCTCCACCCCCAGCCAGAGGAAACCTCACCGCTGCGTCCAGTCTGTCCATCCCTGCGTCCAGTCTGTCCATCCCTGCGTCCAGTCTGTCCATCCCTCCGTCCAGTCTGTCCATCCCTGTGTCCAGTCTGTCCATCCCTGCGTACAGTCTGTCCATCCCTGCATCCAGTCTGTCCATCCCTCTGTCCAGTCTGTCCATCCCTGCGTCCAGTCTGTCCATCCCAGTGTCCAGTCTGTCCATCCCTCTGTCCAGTTTGTCCATCCCTGCATCCAGTCTGTCCATCCCTGCGTCCAGTCGGTCCATCCCTCCATCCAGTCTGTCCATCCCTGCGTCCAGTCTGTCCATCCCTCCATCCAGTCTGTCCATCTCTGCGTCCAGTCGGTCCATCCCTGCGTCCAGTCGGTCCATCCCTGCGTCCAGTCTGTCCATCCCTGCGTCCAGTCTGTCCATCCCTCCGTCCAGTCTGTCCATCCCTGCGTCCAGTCTGTCCATCCCTGCGTCCAGTCTGTCCATCACTCCATCCGGTCTGTCCATCCCTCCATCCGGTCTGTCCATCCCTCCGTCCAGTCTGTCCATCCCTGCGTCCAGTCTGTCCATCCCCGCATCCAGTCTGTCCATCCCCGCGTCCAGTCTGTCCATCCCTGCGTCCAGTCTGTCCATCCCTGCGTCCAGTCTGTCCATCCCCGCGTCCAGTCTGTCCATCCCTCCGTCCAGTCTGTCCATCCCTGCATCCAGTCTGTCCATCCCCGCGTCCAGTCTGTCCATCCCTCCGTCCAGTCTGTCCATCCCTCCATCCAGTCTGTCCATCCCTCCATCCAGTCTGTTCATCCCCGTGTCCAGTCTGTCCATCTCTCCGTCCAGTCTGTCCATACCTGCATCCAGTCTGTCCAGCTCTCCATCCAGTCTGTCCATCCCTCCGTCCAGTCTGTCCATCCCAGCATCCAGTCTGTCCATCCAAGCATCCAGTCTGTCCATCCCTGCGTCCAGTCTGTCCATCCCTGCATCCAGTCTGTCCATCCCTGCATCCAGTCTGTCCATCCCTGCGTCCAGTCTGTCCATCCCTGCGTCCAGTCTGTCCATCCCCGCGTCCAGTCTGTCCATCCCTCCATCCAGTCTGTCCATCCCTGCATCCAGTCTGTCCATCCCTGCGTCCAGTCCGTCCATCCCTCCGTCCAGTCCGTCCATCCCTCCGTCCAGTCCGTCCATCCCTCTGTCCAGTCTGTCCATCCCTGCGTCCAGTCTGTCCATCCCCGCGTCCAGTCTGTCCATCCCTCCATCCAGTCTGTCCATCCCTGCATCCAGTCTGTCCATCCCTGCGTCCAGTCCGTCCATCCCTCCGTCCAGTCCGTCCATCCCTCCGTCCAGTCTGTCCATCCCTGCCAGAATTTTATACGTTTCAATCAGATCCCCTCTCATTCTTCTAAACTCCAGTGAATACAGGCCTAGTCAGCCCGGTCTCTCCTCACACAACAATCCTGCCAACCCAGGAATCAGTCTGGTGAACCCTCGCTGAGCTCCCTCCATGGCAAGTACATCCTTTCTTAGGTAAGGAGACCAAACCTGTCCTAGTATCTCCTTATGCGGCTCGGTGTTAAATTTTGTTGCATAACATTGCTGCGAAACGCTTTGGCTTTCATCACGTTAAATGCGCTAAATATGAGCTGCTGTGGTTCTGCACGGTCACCCTTCAGTGTACGGAGATGTTGAGGGCCCAGTTGCCATGTCAGGAGCTGGGTCCCCTGCCCCTTTCTCTCTCTCTCCCTCCCTCTCTCTCTCACTCGCAGGGACACAGAACAGGAAAGTTCCAGGCTCTGTGTCCGGCCTGTACCGAGCTGGACCCTCTCGGCTGGAGGTGGAGTGAGGGCTGCCTGGCCGGGCTCAGATCGCTGGGTTTGGAAGAGTTGACTTCGCCCAGAGTGCGGGTCTCTCTGTCTGCCTGCGGGATGATCTGTCCGTCCGTCTCCGTGCCTGTCTCGGGAACAGTGCGGGGCTGGGACATTCAAAACTCCATGCGCTGTGAGAGTGCTGTGTGGGACTTGCTTCAGGGAAATGTCACAGAATGTTAATTGAGTCTAACGTTTCCCCCCCGCCCCCGTCCCTTCCCCACTCTATCTCTGTCTCTTCCCCCGTCTCTCTCTGACACCCCCGTCTCTCTGATTCCCCTGCCTCTCTCACTCTCTACTCTACCTCTCTCGCTCTCTCCCCCGCCTCTCTCGCTCTCTAACCCCCGCCTCTCTCGCTCTCTCCCCCACCTCTCTCGCTCTCTCCCCCTGCCTCCCTCTCGCTCTCTCCCCCTGCCTCCCTCTCGCTCTCTCCCCCTGCCCCTCTCACTCTCTCCCCCTGCCTCCCTCTCGCTCTCTCCCCCTGCCTCCCTCTCGGTCTCTCCCCCTGCCTCCCACTCGCTCTCTCCCCCTGCCTCCCTCTCGGTCTCTCCCCCTGCCTCCCTCTCGCTCTCTCCTCCTGCCCCTCTCGCTCTCTCCCCCTGCCCCTCTCGCTCTCTCCCCCTGCCCCTCTCGCTCTCTCCCCCTGCCCCTCTCGCTCTCTCTCTCTGTCCATTTCTCTCTCTCTGTCCATTTCTCTCTCTCTCTTTCTGTCCATTTCTCTCTCTCTGTCCATTTCTCTCTCTCTCTTTCTGTCCATTTCTCTCTCTCTCTTTCTGTCCATCTGTCTCTCTCTCTGTCCATTTCTCTCTCTCTGTCCATTTCTCTCTCTCTGTCCATTTCTCTCTCTCTCTTTCTGTCCATTTCTCTCTCTCTGTCCATTTCTCTCTCTCTCTTTCTGTCCATTTCTCTCTCTCTGTCCATTTCTCTCTCTCTCTTTCTGTCCATTTCTCTCTCTCTCTTTCTGTCCATCTGTCTCTCTCTCTGTCCATTTCTCTCTCTCTGTCCATTTCTCTCTCTCTCTCTGTCCATTTCTCTCTCTCTCTGTCCATTTCTCTCTCTCTCCCTCTGTCCATTTCTCTCTCTCTCTGTCCATTTCTCTCTCTCTGTCCATTTCTCTCTCTCTCTCTTTCTGTCCATTTCTCTCTCTCTGTCCATTTCTCTCTCTCTCTTTCTGTCCATTTCTCTCTCTCTCTTTCTATCCATCTGTCTCTCTCTCTGTCCATTTCTCTCTCTCTCTGTCCATTTCTCTCTCTCTGTCCATTTCTCTCTCTCTCTTTCTGTCCATTTCTCTCTCTCTGTCCATTTCTCTCTCTCTCTTTCTGTCCATTTCTCTCTCTCTGTCCATTTCTCTCTCTCTCTTTCTGTCCATTTCTCTCTCTCTCTTTCTGTCCATCTGTCTCTCTCTCTGTCCATTTCTCTCTCTCTGTCCATTTCTCTCTCTCTCTCTGTCCATTTCTCTCTCTCTCTGTCCATTTCTCTCTCTCTCCCTCTGTCCATTTCTCTCTCTCTCTGTCCATTTCTCTCTCTCTCTGTCCATTTCTCTCTCTCTGTCCATTTCTCTCTCTCTCTCTCTGTCCATTTCTCTCTCCCTCTGTCCATTTCTCTCTCTCTCTGTCCATTTCTCTCTCTCTGTCCATTTCTCTCTCTCTCCCTCTGTCCATTTCTCTCTCTCTCTGTCCATTTCTCTCTCTCTGTCCATTTCTCTCTCTCTCTGTCCATTTCTCTCTTTCTCTGTCCATTTCTCTCTCTCTCTCTCTGTCCATTTCTCTCTCTCTCTCTCTCTGTCCATTTCTCTCTCTCTCTCTCTGTCCATTTCTCTCTCTCTCTGTGTCCATTTCTCTCTCTCTGTCCATTTCTCTCTCTCTCTCTGTCCATTTCTCTCTCTCTCTGTCCATTTCTCTCTCTCTGTCCATTTCTCTCTCTCTCTGTCCATTTCTCTCTCCCTCTGTCCATTTCTCTCTCTCTCTCTGTCCATTTCTCTCTCCCTCTGTCCATTTCTCTCTCCCTCTGTCCATTTCTCTCTCTCTCTCTGTCCATTTCTCTCTCTCTCTCTCTGTCCATTTCTCTCTCTCTCTCTCTGTCCATTTCTCTCTCTCTCTGTCCATTTCTCTCTCTCTCTCTCCCTCTGCCCATTTCTCTCTCTCTCCCTCTGTCCATTTCTCTCTCTCTCCCTCTGTCCATTTCTCTCTCTCTCTCTCTCTGTCCATTTCTCTCTCTCTCTCCCTCTGTCCATTTCTCTCTCTCTCTCTCTGTCCATTTCTGTCTCTCTCTCTCTCTGTCCATTTCTCTCTCTCTCTCTCTGTCCATTTCTCTCTCTCTCTCTCTCTGTCCATTTCTCTCTCTCTCTGTCCATTTCTCTCTCTCTCTCTGTCCATTTCTCTCTCTCTCTCTCTGTCCATTTCTCTCTCTCTCTGTCCATTTCTCTCTCTCTCTCTGTCCATTTCTCTCTCTCTCTCTGTCCATTTCTCTCTCTCTCCCTCTGTCCATTTCTCTCTCTCTGTCCATTTCTCTCTCTCTCTCTCTGTCCATTTCTCTCTCTCTCCCTCTGTCCATTTCTCTCTCTCTGTCCATTTCTCTCTCTCTCTCTGTCCATTTCTCTCTCTCTGTCCATTTCTCTCTCTCTCTCTCTCTGTCCATTTCTCTCTCTCTCTCTCTGTCCATTTCTCTCTCTCCCTCTCTGTCCATTTCTCTCTCTCTCTGTCCATTTCTCTTTCTCTCTGTCCATTTCTCTCTCTCTTCCTCTGTCCATTTCTCTCTCTCTCTGTCCATTTCTCTCTCTCTGTCCATTTCTCTCTCTCTCTCTCTCTGTCCATTTCTCTCTCTCTGTCCATTTCTCTCTCTCTCTCTGTCCATTTCTCTTTCTCTCTGTCCATTTCTCTCTCTCTCCCTCTGTCCATTTCTCTCTCTCTGTCCATTTCTCTCTGTCCATTTCTCTCTCTCTCTCTCTCTGTCCATTTCTCTCTCTCTCTCTCCCTCTGCCCATTTCTCTCTCTCTCCCTCTGTCCATTTCTCTCTCTCTCCCTCTGTCCATTTCTCTCTCTCTCTCTCTCTGTCCATTTCTCTCTCTCTCTCCCTCTGTCCATTTCT
>JANJGN010004469.1:0-33027 GCA_026770705.1 Isurus oxyrinchus | reverse complement strand
CAGACCCCCCAACACCACCCATCCCCCATCCCAACCCCCTCCCATCTCCCCGCAGACCCCCCAACACCACCCATCCCCTTCCCAACCCCCTCCCAGCTCCCCGCAGTCCCCCCAACACCACCCATCCCCCATCCCAACCCCCTCCCAGCCCCCCGCAGTCCCCCCAAACACCACCCATCCCCCCATCCCAACCCCCTCCCAGCTCCCCCGCAGTCCCCCCCAACACCACCCATCCCCCATCCCAACCCCCCTCCCAGCTCCCCGCAGACCCCCCAACACCACCCATCCCCCATCCCAACCACTTCCCAGCTCCCCGCAGACCCCCCCAACACCACCCAACCCCTTCCCAGCTCCCCGCAGACCCCCCAACACCACCCATCCCCCATCCCAACCCTCTTCCCCAGCTCCCCACAGACCCCCCAACACCACCCATCCCCCATCCCAACCCCTTACCAGCTCCCCGCAGAACCCCCAACACCACCCAACCCCCATCCCAACCCCCTCCCAGCCCCCCACAGACCACCCAACACCACCCATCCCCCATCCCAACCACTTCCCAGCTCCCCGCAGACCCCCCAACACCACCCATCCCCCATCCCAACCACTTCCCAGCTCCCCGCAGACCCCCCAACACCACCCAACCCCTTCCCAGCTCCCCGCAGACCCCCCAACACCACCCATCCCCCATCCCAACCCCTTCCCAGCTCCCCGCAGACCACCCAACACCACCCATCCCCCATCCCAACCGCTTCCCAGCTCCTCACAGACCCCCCAACACCACCCAACTGCCCCCAAACCTTTCCCAGCTCCCCACGGACCACCCAACACCACCCATCCCCCACCCAACCCCTTCCCAGCTCCCCACAGACCCCCCAACACCACCCATCACCCCCACCCAACCCCTTCCCAGCTCCCCACAGAACACCCAACAACACCCATCACCCCCCAACCCCTTCCCAGCTCCCCGCAGACCACCCAACACCACCCAACCCAAACCCAACCCCTTCCCAGCCCCCCAGAGACCACCCAACACCACCGATCCCCCTTCCCAACCCCTTCCCAGCTCCCCACAGATCACCCAACACCACCCAACCCAACCCCAACCCCTTCCCAGCTCCCCACAGACCACCCAACACCACCCAACTGCCCCAAAACACCTTCCCAGCCCCCCACAGACCACCCAACATCACCCAACCCAACCCAACCCCTTCCCAGCTCCCCACAGACCACCCAACACCACCCAACTGCCCCAAAACACCTTCCCAGCTCCCCACAGACCACCCAACACCACCCATCCCCCATCCCAACCCCTTCCCAACGCCCCACAGCCCCCCCAACACCACCCATCCCCCATCCCAACCCCTTCCCAGGTCCCCGCAGACCACCCAACACCACCCAACTGCCCCCACCCAACCCAACCCCTTCCCAGCTCCCCACAGACACCCCAACACCACCCATCCCCCATTCCAACCCCTTCCCAGCCCCCCACAGAACCCCCAACACCACCCAACCCAACCCAACCCCCTCCCAGCCCCCCACAGACCACCCAACACCACCCATCCCCCATCCCAACCCCTTCCCAGCCCCACACAGAACCCCCAACACCACCCAACCTCCCCCAACCCATTCCCAGCTCCCCACAGACCCCCCAACACCACCCATCCCCCATCCCAACCCCTTCCCAGCTCCCCGCAGACCCCCCAACACCACCCATCCCCCATCCCAACCCCTTCCCAGCCCCCCACAGACCCCCCAACACCACCCATCCCCCATCCCAACCCCTTCCCAGCCCCCCACAGAACCCCCAACACCACCCAACCACCCCCAACCCCTTCCCAGCTCCCCGCAGTCCCCCCAACACCACCCATCCCCCATCCCAACCCCCTCCCAGCTCCCCGCAGACCCCCCAACACCACCCATCCCCCATCCCAACCCCCTCCCAGCTCCCCACAGACCCCCCAACACCACCCATCCCCCATCCCAACCGCTTCCCAGCTCCTCACAGACCACCCAACACCACCCATCCCCCATCCCAACCCCCTCCCAGCTCCCCGCAGACCCCCCAACACCACCCATCCCCCATCCCAACCCCTTCCCAGCCCCCCACAGAACCCCCAACACCACCCAACCCATCCCAACCCCTTCCCAGCTCCCCACAGACCCCCCAACACCACCCAACCCAACCCAACCCCTTCCCAGCTCCCCACAGAAAACCCAACACCACCCATCCCCCATCCCAACCCCTTCCCAGCCCCCCACAGAACCCCCAACACCACCCAACCTCCCCCAACCCATTCCCAGCTCCCCACAGACCCCCCAACACCACCCATCCCCCATCCCAACCCCTTCCCAGCCCCCCACAGACCCCCCAACACCACCCATCCCCCATCCCAACCCCTTCCCAGCCCCCCACAGACCACCCAACACCACCCAAACCCCACAACCCCTTCCTAGACCCCAGCAGACCCCCCAACACCACCCATCCCCCATCCCAACGCCTTCCCAGCCCCCCACAGACCCCCCAACACCACCCATCCCCCATCCCAACCCATTCCCAGCCCCCCACAGACCACCCAACACCACCCAAACCCCACAACCCCTTCCTAGACCCCAGCAGACCCCCCAACACCACCCATCCCCCATCCCAACCCCTTCCCAGCTCCCCGCAGACCAGCCAACAACACCCAACCCCCCCAACCCCCTCCCAGCTCCCCACAGACCACCCAACACCACCCAACTGCCCCCAAATCCTTCCCAGCTCCCCACAGATCACCCAACACCACCCATCCCCCACCCAACCCCTACCCAGCTCTCCACAGACCACCCAACACCATCCAACCCCCCCAACCCCTACCCAGCTCCCCAAAGAACACCCAACACCACCCAACCCAACCCAACCCCTTCCCAGCTCCCCACAGATCACCCAACACCACCCATCACCCACCCAACTCCTTCCCAGCTCCCCACAGACCACCCAACACCATCCAACCCCCCCAACCCCTTCCCAGCTCCCCGCAGACCACCCAACACCACCCAACCCCCCCAACCTCTTCCCAGCTCCCCGCAGACCACCGAACACCACCCAACCCAAACCCAACCCCTTCCCAGCCCCCCACAGACCACCCAACATCACCGATCCCCCATCCCAACCCCTTCCCAGGTCCCCGCAGACCACCCAACTGCCCCCACCCAACCCAACCCATTCCCAGCTCCCCACAGACCCCCCAACACCACCCATCCCCCATCACAACACCTTCCCAGCCCCCCCACAGAACCCCCAACACCACCCAACCCCCCCAACCCGTTCCCAGCCCCCCACAGAACCCCCAACACCACCCAACCCCCCCAACCCATTCCCAGCTCCCTACAGAACCCCCAACACCACCCAATCCCCCCAACCCCTTCCCAGCCCCCCACAGACCCCCCAACACCACCCATCCCCCATCCCAACCCCTTCCCAGCTCCCCACAGACCACCCAACACCACCCATCCCCCATCCCAACCCCTTCCCAGCCCCCCACAGACCCCCCAACACCACCCATCCCCCATCCCAACCCCTTCCCAGCTCCCCACAGACCCCCCAACACCACCCATCCCCCATCCCAACCCCTTCCCAGCTCCCCGCAGACCCCCCAACACCACCCAACCCCTTCCCAACCCCCTCCCAGCTCCCCGCAGACCCCCCAACACCACCCATCCCCTTCCCAACCCCCTCCCAGCTCCCCGCAGACCCCCCAACACCACCCATCCCCTTCCCAACCCCCTCCCAGCTCCCCGCAGACCCCCCAACACCACCCATCCCCCATCCCAACCCCCTCCCAGCTCCCCGCAGACCCCCCAACACCACCCAACACCACCCAACCCCCTCCCAGCCCCCCGCAGTCCCCCCAACACCACCCATCCCCCATCCCAACCCCCTCCCAGCTCCCCGCAGTCCCCCCAACACCACCCATCCCCCATCCCAACCCCCTCCCAGCTCCCCGCAGTCCCCCCAACACCACCCATCCCCCATCCCAACCCCCTCCCAGCCCCCCGCAGTCCCCCCAACACCACCCATCCCCCATCCCAACCCCCTCCCAGCTCCCCGCAGTCCCCCCAACACCACCCATCCCCCATCCCAACCCCCTCCCAGCCCCCCGCAGACCCCCCAACACCACCCATCCCCCATCCCAACCGCTTCCCAGCTCCTCACAGACCACCCAACACCACCCATCCCCCATCCCAACCCCCTCCCAGCTCCCCGCAGACCCCCCAACACCACCCATCCCCCATCCCAACCCCCTCCCAGCTCCCCGCAGACCCCCCAACACCACCCATCCCCCATCCCAACCACTTCCCAGCTCCCCGCAGACCCCCCAACACCACCCAACCCCTTCCCAGCTCCCCGCAGACCCCCCAACACCACCCATCCCCCATCCCAACCCTCTTCCCAGCTCCCCACAGACCCCCCAACACCACCCATCCCCCATCCCAACCCCTTACCAGCCCCCCGCAGAACCCCCAACACCACCCAACCCCCATCCCAACCCCCTCCCAGCCCCCCACAGACCACCCAACACCACCCATCCCCCATCCCAACCGCTTCCCAGCTCCTCACAGACCACCCAACACCACCCAACTGCCCCCAA
The DNA here is from genome assembly GCA_026770705.1 of Isurus oxyrinchus. Classification (NCBI taxonomy): domain Eukaryota; kingdom Metazoa; phylum Chordata; class Chondrichthyes; order Lamniformes; family Lamnidae; genus Isurus; species Isurus oxyrinchus. The sequence continues at coordinate 28,399 of JANJGN010004469.1, read as the reverse complement.
ACCTTTCCCAGCTCCCCACGGACCACCCAACACCACCCATCCCCCACCCAACCCCTTCCCAGCTCCACACAGAACCCCCAACACCACCCATCCCAACCAAACCCCTTCCCAGCTCCCCACAGACCACCCAACACCACCCAACCCCCCCAACCCCTTCCCAGCCCCCCACAGACCACCCAACACCACCCATCACCCCCACCCAACCCCTTCCCAGCTCCCCACAGAACACCCAACAACACCCATCACCCCCCAACCGCTTCCCAGCTCCCCGCAGACCACCCAACACCACCCATCCCCGCCAACCCCTTCCCAGCTCCCCGCAGACCACCGAACACCACCCAACCCAAACCCAACCCCTTCCCAGCCCCCCAGAGACCACCCAACACCACCGATCCCCCTTCCCAACCCCTTCCCAGCTCCCCACAGATCACCCAACACCACCCAACCCAACCCCAACCCCTTCCCAGCTCCCCACAGACCACCCAACACCACCCAACTGCCCCAAAACACCTTCCCAGCCCCCCACAGACCACCCAACATCACCCAACCCAACCCAACCCCTTCCCAGCTCCCCACAGACCACCCAACACCACCCAACTGCCCCAAAACACCTTCCCAGCTCCCCACAGACCACCCAACACCACCCATCCCCCATCCCAACCCCTTCCCAACGCCCCACAGCCCCCCCAACACCACCCATCCCCCATCCCAACCCCTTCCCAGGTCCCCCGCAGACCACCCAACACCACCCAACTGCCCCCACCCAACCCAACCCCTTCCCAGCTCCCCACAGACACCCCAACACCACCCATCCCCCATTCCAACCCCTTCCCAGCCCCCCACAGAACCCCCAACACCACCCAACCCATCCCAACCCCTTCCCAGCCCCCCACAGACCCCCCAACACCACCCATCCCCCATCCCAACCCCTTCCCAGCCCCCCACAGACCACCCAACACCACCCAAACCCCACAACCCCTTCCTAGACCCCAGCAGACCCCCCAACACCACCCATCCCCCATCCCAACCCCTTCCCAGCCCCCCACAGACCCCCCAACACCACCCATCCCCCATCCCAACCCCTTCCCAGCCCCCCACAGACCACCCAACACCACCCAAACCCCACAACCCCTTCCTAGACCCCAGCAGACCCCCCAACACCACCCATCCCCCATCCCAACCCCTTCCCAGCTCCCCGCAGACCAGCCAACAACACCCAACCCCCCCAACCCCCTCCCAGCTCCCCACAGACCACCCAACACCACCCAACTGCCCCCAAATCCTTCCCAGCTCCCCACAGATCACCCAACACCACCCATCCCCCACCCAACCCCTACCCAGCTCTCCACAGACCACCCAACACCATCCAACCCCCCCAACCCCTACCCAGCTCCCCAAAGAACACCCAACACCACCCAACCCAACCCAACCCCTTCCCAGCTCCCCGCAGATCACCCAACACCACCCATCACCCACCCAACTCCTTCCCAGCTCCCCACAGACCACCCAACACCATCCAACCCCCCCAACCCCTTCCCAGCTCCCCGCAGATCACCCAACACCACCCAACCCCCCCAACCTCTTCCCAGCTCCCCGCAGACCACCGAACACCACCCAACCCAAACCCAACCCCTTCCCAGCCCCCCACAGACCACCCAACATCACCTATCCCCCATCCCAACCCCTTCCCAGGTCCCCGCAGACCACCCAACTGCCCCCACCCAACCCAACCCATTCCCAGCTCCCCACAGACCCCCCAACACCACCCATCCCCCATCACAACACCTTCCCAGCCCCCCCACAGAACCCCCAACACCACCCAACCCCCCCAACCCGTTCCCAGCCCCCCACAGAACCCCCAACACCACCCAACCCCCCCAACCCATTCCCAGCTCCCTACAGAACCCCCAACACCACCCAATCCCCCCAACCCCTTCCCAGCCCCCCACAGACCCCCCAACACCACCCATCCCCCATCCCAACCCCTTCCCAGCTCCCCACAGACCACCCAACACCACCCATCCCCCATCCCAACCCCTTCCCAGCTCCCCACAGACCACCCAACACCACCCATCCCCCATCCCAACCCCTTCCCAGCTCCCCACAGACCACCCAACACCACCCAACCCAAACCCAACCCCTTCCCAGCTCCCCACAGACCACCCAACATCACCCAACCCAACCCAACCCCTTCCCAGCCCCGCAGAACACCCAACACCACCCAACCCCCCCCCTCAACCCCTTCCCAGCTCCCCACAGAAAACCCAACACCACCCATCCCCCCCCAACCCCTTCCCAGCCCCCCGCAGGCCACCCAACACCACCCAACCCGCCCAACCCCTTCCCAGCCCCCCACAGAAAACCCAACACCACCCATCCCCACCCTAACTCCTACCCAGCCCCCCGCAGGCCACCCAACACCACCCATCCCCCCCCAACCCCTTCCCAGCTCCCTACAGACAACCCAACACCACCCAACCCAATGCAACCCCTTCCCAGACCCCATAGTCCACCCAACACCACCCATCCCCCACCCAACACCTTCCCAGCTCCCCACAGACCACCCAACACCACCCAACACCCCCAACCCCTTCCCAGCACCCCACACACCACTCAACACCACCCAACCCAATGCAACCCCTTCCCAGACCCCATAGTCCACCCAACACCACCCATCCCCCACCCAACACCTTCCCAGCTCCCCACAGACCACCCAACACCACCCAACACCCCCAACCCCTTCCCAGCACCCCACACACCACTCAACACCACCCAACCCAAGCCAACCCGTTCCCAGCCCCCCCGCAGAACCCCCAACACCACCCATCAGCCACCCAACCCCTTCCCAGCTCCCCACAGACCACCCAACACTACCCAACACAACCCAACCCGTTCCCAGCTCCCCGCAGAACACCCAACACCACCCATCCCCCTCCCAACCCCTTCCCAGCGCCCCACAGAACTCCCAACACCACACATCCCCCCCAACCACTTCCCAGCTCCCCAAAAAACACCCAACACCACCCATCACCCCCCAATGCCCTCCCAGCTCCCCTCAGAACAACCAACACCACCCATCCCCCCCAACCCCTTCCCCACCTATGTTTTGGTTAGGGACTTGGTTAGGGTTTAGGGATAGGGTTAATGTTTAGAGGTTAAGCTGAGGGTTAGGGTTAGTGATAGGTTTTGTGTTACATGTTATGGTTATGCATATAGGTTAGGTTTTGAGGCTAGAGATTTTGATTATGTGTCTGGGAAATGTTTAGGCATTAGGAATTAGACTGGGGGTTGAGTATAGTGGTTATGGGTTAGGGATAGGATTAGGAATTAATATTCAGGTTGAGATTAGAAATTTGGATTATGTTTAGGATTAGAAGTTAGGGATAGTGTTGGGAAGATTGTTCAGGATTATGGGTTAGGGTTAGAGTTGGTGATGTTGGTTAGGGTTAGGGTTAGGGGTTAGGTTTAGATTTGAGAAGATTGCTTATGGGCAGGGTTAGGTGTTAGGGGTTAGGGTTAGAGTTCGGGCGATTGGTTAGGGTTAGGGTTTAGGGTTAAAGTTTGGGAGGTTGGTCAGGGTTAGGTTTAGGGGTTAGGGTTAGAGTTGGGGACGTTGGGTTAGGGTTAAGGTTAGAGTTGGGGATATTGGTTAGGGGTAGGGTTAGGGTTAGGGGTTAGGGTTAGAGTTGGGGAGGTTGGTTAGTGTTAGGGTTAGAGATTAGGGTTAGAGTTGGGGATATTGGTCAGGGTTAGGTTTAGGGGTTAGGGTTAGAGTTGGAGACGTTGGGTTAGGGTTAGGGTTAGAGTTGGGAATATTGGTTAGAGTTGGGGAGGTTGGTTAGGGTTAGGGGTTAGGGTTAGAGTTGGGGAGGTTGGTCAGGGTTAGGGTTAGGGGTTAGGGTTAGAGTTGGGGAGGTTGATCAGCGTTAGGGTTAGGGGTTAGGGTTAGAGTTGGGGTTAGGGTTAGGGTGAGGGTTAGGGTTAGGGTTAGGGTTAGAGTTGGGGAGGTTGGTCAGGGTTAGGGTTAGGGGTTAGGGTTGGATTTGGGGATATTGGTCAGGGTTAGGGTTAGGGTTAGAGTTGGGGAGGTTGGTCAGGGTTAGTGTTCTGGATTAGGCTTAGAGTTGAGGAGGTTGGTTAGGGTTAGGGGTTAGTGTTAGAGTTGCGGGGATTGGTCAGAGTTAGGGTTAGGGGTTAGGGTTAGAGTTGGGGAGGTTGGTCAGGGTTAGGGTTAGGGGTTAGGGTTAGAATTGGGGAGTTTGATCAGGGTTAGGGTTAGGGGTTAGGGTTAGAGTTGGGAATATTGGTTCGAGTTAGGGTTAGTGGTCACGGTTAGAGTTGGGGAGTATGGTGAGGGTTAGGGTTAGATTTGGGGAGGTTGGTCAGGGTTAGGGTTAGGGATTAGGGTTAAAGTTGGGGAGATTGGTCAATGTTAGGGTTAGGGCTTAGGATTATGTTTAGGGTTAAGGTTAGGGGTTTAGGTTGGATTTGCGTACATTGGTCAGGGTTAGGATTAGTGGTTAGGGTTGGATTTGGGGATATTGGTCAGGGTTAGGGTTAGCGGTTAGGGTTAGAGTTCGGGCGATTGGTTAGGGTTAGGGGTTAGGTCTAGTGTTGGGTTAGGGTTAGGGGTTAGGGTTAGTGTTGGGAAGGTTGGTTAGGGTTAGGCGTTAGTGTTAGGGTTGGGGATATTGGTACGAGTTAGGGTTAGCGGTCAGGATTAGAGTTGGGGAGGGTGGCCAGGGTTAGGGTTAGGGGTTAGGGTTAGAATTGGGGAGTTTGATCAGGGTTTAGGGTTAGGGTTAGGGGTTAGGGTTAGAGTTGGGGAGATTGTCAGTGTTAGGATTTAGGGTTAGAGTTGGGGAGATTGGTCAGGGTTTAGGGTTAGGGTTAGGGGTTAGAGTTAAAGTTGGGGAGATTGGTCAGGGTTTAGGGTTAGGGTTAGGGCTTAGGGTTAGAGTTGGGGACATTGGTCAGGGTTTAGGGTTTGGGTTTAGAGTTGGGGAGATTGGTCAGGGTTTAGGGTTAGGGTTAGGGCTTAGGGTTAGAGTTGGGGACATTGGTCAGGGTTTAGGGTTTGGGTTTAGAGTTGGGGAGATTGGTCAGGGTTTAGGGTTAGGGTTAGGGGTTAGGGTTAGAGTTGGGGAGATTGGTCAGGGTTTAGGGTTAGGGTTAGGGGTTAGGGTTAGAGTTGGGGAGATTGGTCAGGGTTTAGGGTTAAGGGTTAGGGGTTAGGGTTAGAGTTGGGGAGATTGGTCAGGGTTTAGGGTTAAGGGTTAGGCTTAGGGTTTAGAGTTGGGGAGATTGGTCAGGGTTTAGGGTTAGGGTTAGGGGTTAGGATTAGAGTTGGGGAGATTGGTCAGGGTTTAGGGTTAGGGTTTAGAGTTGGGGACATTGGTCAGGGTTTAGGGTTAGGGTTTAGAGTTGGGGACATTGGTCAGGGTTTAGGGTTAGGGTTTAGAGTTGGGGAGATTGGTCAGGGTTTAGGGTTAGGCTTAGGGTTAGAGTTGGGGAGATTGGTCAGGGTTTAGGGTTAGGCTTAGGGTTAGAGTTGTCGATGGTGGTCAGGCTCACAGTCAGATTTCGGGTTTGTAATGAGGGAACAGGGTTTGGGGTTTGGTTCAGTTTTGGGCACCGAGACTGAGGTTACAAGGAGAATGCGGGAGGCAGATCGATGGGTAGCTTCAGACCTCAGATGGAGTCAGATTTTGTAGGGTATCCACTTCTGTGGCCCTCATCCTGGGATGGGGTTAACTCTCAGGCCGTGGTCTATCCTGGGGGAAAGGCCTATTTTGGGGGGAGAGCTAAGTATGTGGGTGGGGTTAACTACGGAGGTGAGGCTTATTTTGGGGTCAAGACTCCTTCAGATTTGTGGGTGTTGTTCACTCAGTGGGTGGGTCCAGATCCAGGGCACTAATCGAATGGTTACTAGTGTGAGCTTTTATGAGGAAACGCATCGCACAGATGCTTTAAACCTCCGGAAAGCTTCTCAATGTCACCTTTGACCCTTGGACCCGTATCACAAGGAGACAAACACTTGGGTTTCCCAATTCCCAAAAAACTGTCCAAAAATGACAAGATCAGGTGTGAATCTTCGCTGGTAAATTATGGGACCGGGGTCCAGGGATTCAGGCTGCCTGAGCGAATCAGGGCTAGCGTCAGGGTTAGAGGTTAGGGGTTAGAGGTTGCAGTTAGCTTTAGGGCTTAGGGGTTAGGGTTAGGGTTAGGGTTAGGGTTAGAGATTACAGTTAGGGTTAGGGGTTAGTGGTTAGGGTTAGGGCTAGGGTTAGGGTTAGAGATTACAGTTAGGGTTAGGGGTTAGTGGTTAGGGTTAGGGCTAGGGTTAGGGTTAGGTTAGAGGTTACAGTTAGGGTTAGGGTTAGGGGTTACAGTTAGGGTAAGGTGTTAATGGTTGGGGTTAGAGGTTACAGTTAGGGTTAGGGATTAGGGGTTAGGGTTAGCGGTTACAGTTAGGATTAGGGATTAGGCGTTAGGATTAGAGGTTAGGGTTAGGGTTAGGGGTTAGGGGTTAGGGTTAGTGGTTACAGTTAGCGTTATGGCTTAGGTGTTAGCGTTAGAGGTTACTGTTAGGGTTAGGGGTTAGGGTTAGGGTTAAAGGTTGCAGTTAAGGTTAGGGGTTAGGGGTTAGGGTAGAGGTTACAGTTAGGGTTAGGGGTTAGGGTTAGGGTTGGAGGTAATTATTAGGGTTGGGGATTAGGGTTAGGGTTAGAGGTTACAGTTAGGGTTAGGGGTTAGGGCTCAGGGTTAGAGGTTACTGTTAGGTTTAGGGTAAGGTTTAGGATTACTGTTAGGGTTACGGGTTAAGGGTTAGGGTTAGAGGTTCCAGTTCGGGTTAGGGTTAGGGTTGGGGTTTAGGGTTAGGGCTTGAGGTTATTGTTAGGTTTAGGGTTAGGGTTAGGATTACTGTTAGGGTTAGGGGTTAAGGGTTAGGGTTAGAGGTTCCAGTTTGGGTTAGGGTTAGGGTTACAGTTTGGGTTAGGATTATGGGTTAGGGTTAGAGGTTACAGTTAGGTTTAGGGTTAGGGTTAGAGGTTACTCTTAGGGTTAGGGTGTCAGGGTTAGATTTAGGTTTAGGGTTTACAGTTAGAGTTAGGGTTTAGGGCTAGAGGTTACTCTTAGGGTTAGGGTGTCAGGGTTAGATTTAGGTTTAGGGTTTACAGTTAGAGTTAGGGTTTAGGGCTAGAGGTTACTCTTAGGGTTAGGGTGTCAGGGCTCTGGCGAAGCAGATTTTCTGAACGAGTTATGGTGAGGTTTAGGGTTCATTTAATATATAAAAATGAATAGAGTGTCCAAAGTGAACATCGGGCCCTTAGAGAACGAGGCTGTGGAAATAATAATGGGAACCAGGAAATGGCAGAGAAGTTACATAAATACTTTGCTTCAGTCTTCCTGCTAGAAGACACTAATATCATTCCAAAAATACTAAACAATCAAGGGGCAAAAGCAGGACAGCAAATAAATATAATAACTGTCACTAGAGAAAAAGTACTAGGGAAACTAATGGGGTTAAAGTCCGATAAGTCCCCTGGAGCTGATGGGTTGAATACTAGGATATTAAAGGGAGTAGTGGATCTACAGAGATAGGAGATGCACTGGGAGTAATCTTCCCAAGGATCCTTAGATTCCGGAAACGTCCCAGAGGGTTGGAGAATTGCCAATGTTACACCCTTATTCAAAAAAGTGGGGTTGGTGGGGGAGACAAAACACAGGTAACTACAGGCCCAGTTAGCTTAACATCTGTCATTGGGAAAATGTTAGAGTCTATTATAAAGGATGTAATAGCAGAGCATTTAGAAATGTGTAATCTAATCAGGCAGAGTCAGCACGGCTTCCTGAATGGCAAAGCATGCCTGACAAAATTGATTCGAATTCTTTGAGGAGGTATCTAGCAGGATAGATAAAGGGGATGTCATATATTTGGATTTCCAGAAGGCGTTTCATAAGGTACCACACATGAGGCTATATAATAAGATAAGAGCCCAGGGTGTTGGGGGCAGTATATTAGCATGGATAGAGGATTGGCTCACCAATAGAAAACAGAGAGTTGGGATAAGGGGGGTATTTTCAGGATGGCAACCTGTAACTAGTGGAGTGCCGGAGGGATCAGTGCTGGGGCCACAGTTATCTACAATATATATGAATAACTTGGATGAGTGAAATGAATGTACTATCGCCAAGTTTGCAGATGACACAAAAATAGGTGGGAGGGTAAGTGGTGAGATGACACTAGGGGTCTACAGAGGGATAGGGACAGGGTAAGTGAGTGAGCAGATGGGATATAATGTGGGAGAGTGTGAGGTTATGCACTTGGGCAGGAAGAGTAGAGGAGCTGAATATTATTTACGTGGAGAAAGACTGCAGAAAGCTGCAGCACAGAGGGATTTGGGGGTCCTCGTGCATGAACCACTAAGAGCTAACACACAAGTTCAGCAGGTAATAGGGAAGGAAAATGGAATATTGGCCTTTATTCCAAAGGGAAGGGAGTGTAAAAATAGGGAAGTCTTGCTAAAACTGTACGAGGCACTAGTCAGACCACACCCAGAATACCGTGAAGAGTTTGGGTCCCTATATCTAAGGAAAGATAACCTGGCATTGGAGGCAGTCTAGACAAGGTTCACTGGGTTGATAGGGCATTGGGGGGATTTTCTTATGAGGAGAGTTTGGGTGGTGGAGCAGACTCAATGGAACTAATGGCCTAATTCTGATTGAACATCGTATGGGCTTATGGTTCTGGGTTAGGGTTAGGGTTAGGGGTTAGGGAGCTGCTGATTTCGAATGTTTGAGAGAGTTAAGGGAAGGAGATTGAGTAATTCAGAGAGTCTTACAGAGGTAGGTCAGTGTATTCCAGACACTAACCACTCGAATGTCCCTACACACACCACACTCTCAGACAGTGCATTCCAGATACTAACCAATCGAATGTCCTTACCCATACCTCACTCTCAGACAGTGCATGCCAGACCCTAACCCCTCGATTGACCCTGTCTCCACCACACTCTCAGACAGTGCGTTCCAGACCCTAACCACTCGATTGACCCTGTCTCCCCCACACTCTCAGACAGTGCGTTCCAGACCCTAACCACTCGATTGACCCTGTCTCCCCCACACTCTCAGACAGTGTGTTCCAGATCCTAACCACTCGATTGACCCTGTCTCCCCCACACTCTCAGTCAGTGTTCCAGACCCTAACCACTCGATTGACCCTGTCTCCCCCACACTCACAGACAGTGCGTTCCAGACACTAACCACTCGATTGACCCTGTCTCCCCCACACTCTCAGACAGTGCATTCCAGACCCTAACCACTCGATTGACCCTGTCTCCCCCACACTCTCAGACAGTGCGTTCCAGACCCTAACCACTCGATTGACACTGTCTCCCCCACACTCTCAGACAGTGCGTTCCAGATCCTAACCACTCGATTGACCCTGTCTCCCCCACACTCTCAGACAGTGCATTCCAGACCCTAACCACTCGATTGACCCTGTCTCCCCCACACTCTCAGACAGTGCGTTCCAGACCCTAACCACTCGATTGACCCTGTCTCCCCCACACTCTCAGACAGTGCGTTCCGGACCCTAACCACTCGATTGACCCTGTCTCCCCCACACTCTCAGACAGTGCGTTCCAGACCCTAACCACTCGATTGACCCTGTCTCCCCCACACTCTCAGACAGTGCGTTCCAGATCCTAACCACTCGATTGACCCTGTCTCCCCCACACTCTCAGACAGTGCGTTCCAGACCCTAACCACTCGCTGAGTGATAAAGTTTCTCCTCATGTCTCCGTTGCTCCTTTCACCAATCCCCTTCAACCCGTGTTCCCCTGGTTCCCGATCCATCCACCCGTGGGAACAGCTTCTCCTGATCGACTCTGTCCGGGTCCCTCATGGTTTTCAGTAGCTCTATCAAATCTCCTCTCAACCTCCGAGGAGAGACGTTCCCGGCTTCTCCGATCGCTCCTCGTCACTGTGATTCTTCATCCCTGGAACCGTTCTCCCGAATCTGTCCCACCCTCTCTCGCTCTCAATCCTTCACCCCCTTCCTAAAGTGCCGGAGCCCAGGACTGGACACCATACTCCAGGTGAGGTTGGGGGGGGTGTGTGGGGGGGGAGGTGGTTTGGACGGAGTTATTCATTTGTACGTTTGTGCCTTGCAGTTCAAGAAGGAGACCCCTGCCCAGCCCAGAGGTCCCTCTGCCAGCCCACAGGCCAAGGCGTTCGACACCACCCACCTGGGAGTCCGAGTCCAGGAACCAAAGCCCCCGACCAGCGGCCAGCCGCAAATCCTCTTCAGCGTGAGAGGCTGTGACGGCCGGCGCTTCGCTCTGGTGGTCCAGCCCAGGATCAGCGTCCAGCAACTGAAGGTGAAAATCGCTGGGGCCACCGGAATCCCCGTCCAGAGCCTGATCCTATTCGCCGAGAACAAGCCCCTGGAGGATGGGAAGGCTCTGAGGGATTTCCAGCCCAAGGGAGTGACTGAGCTCCTGGTGGTTCACAAGGTTTACGGGGGTTAATTTAATCAGCACCCGCCGCGGAGATGGTGCATCTGACGCTGGGTGTCCGCGGATATCTGAACTTCTGCTGCAGTGGTTCAATGAGATTGCTTTGCCTGTGCTCTGTCTCCATTAACAATTCACACTTCAAATAAAGACAACGTCTGTTCGAATGAACAACACTTGAGGTGGTCTCCGAGAAATCTTTCACAGCGACGGAAATTAGAAGGGGGGGGTGGTGTGTGTGTGTGTGTGTGGGGGGTGGGGGGAAGGGAATAAGGAATGAGGGAGTGGTGAGGAGTGGGTGGGGGATAGTGAGGGACCAGGGGGTTGCGATGGCTGGGGTGTAGTGATGAACTTGGGGGGGGGTGGTGGTGTGTGGGCGAAGTGAGGGACTTGGGGGTGAGGGGTTGGGAGTGAGGGACCGGAGATGGTGTGAGGAGGTGGGGGGGGGGAGGGGGAGGTGGGTAGTTACGGACCGGGGGGGGGGGTGGGGGGTGGGGTGGGGGTGGGAACAGAGCGTGAGGGACCGGGAAGTGCAGGGGGGCGGGGGAATGGGGAGTGAGGGACCAGGAATGGTGGGGTGGCTGAGTGGGACAGGGAATAATTGACAGGTTGGGACCAGGGGAGGGGTAGGTACAGTGGGTGGGGGGGGGGGGGGGGTGGTTGGGGGGTTGGGTAATTATTCAGAATGAGGAACTGGACCCGCGGGGGGTTGGGTGGGGGGTGTAGAAATCTCCGAGTACGAGTGCCTCAATCAGTAAAAGTGATTCGACAGGTTAGTAAGGGCCCAAATAAACCTAAAGTCAGGTTTTCTTTGTAGAAACATAGAAACTAGGAGCAGGAGAAGGCCATTCATCCCCTCGAGTCTGCTCCAGCATTCAATATGATCAAGGCTGACCCTCTCTCTCTTTGCCGTACTCCCGCTCCCTCCCCACACCCCTTAATGTCTTCAGAGTCTAGAAATCTATCTATTTCCTTCTGAAATACATTCAGTGACCCGGACTCCACAGCCTCTGGGGTTGAGAATTCCACAGGTTCACCTCCCTCTGGGTGAAGACGTTTCTCCTCATCTCAGTCCTAAAGGGTTTACCCCGTATCCTGAGACTGTGACCCCTTGGTCTAGACCCCCCCCCTCACCACCGCGCCCCCCCAGCCAGAGGTAACATCATCCCTGAATCCAGTCTGTCCAGCCCTGTCAGAATTTTATACGTTTCAATCCGATCCTCCCTCGTTCTTCTAAACTCCAGTGAATACAGATCTGGTCGGCCCAATCTCTCCTCATCCGACAATCCTGCCATCCCAGGGATCAGTCTGGTGAACATTCACTGCACTCCCTCTATGGTAAGCATATCCTTTCTTAGGTAAGGAGACCAGAACTGCTCACAATACTCCAGCTGTGGTCTCACCAAGGCCCTGTCCAGCTGCAGTAAGACATCCCTGTCCCTGTACTCTCACGTCCCCTCACAATGAAGGCCAACGTACCATTTGCCTTCTATACAGCTTGCTGCACCTGCATGCTGGCTTTCAGTGACTGGTGTACAAGGACACCCAGGTCCCTTTGTACATCCACACTTCCCAACCCATCACTATTTAAATAATACTCTGCCATTCTGTTTTTCCTTACGAAAGAGATAACTTCACATTTATTCGCATCACGCTGCATCTGCCCTGTATGTGGCCACTCACTCAGCTTGTCCAAATCACCTTGAAGACTCTTAACATCCTCCTCCCCACTCACATTCCCACCTAGTTTTGTAACATCCGTGGGAATATTGCATTCGGTTCCCTCGTCCAAACCATTGATAGATATTGTGAATAGCTGTGGTCCCAGCACTGATCCCTGCGGTGCCCCACTAGTCACCGCCTGTCACTCTGGAAAGGACCCATTTATTCCTACTCTCTGTTTCCTGTCTGTGAACCAATTCTCAACCCACGCTGATATATCAGCCCCAACCCCGTGGGTTTAATTTCACACACTAGCCTCTTGTGTGGGGACTTTATCAAAAGCTTTCTGAAAATCCAGATACACCACATCCACTGTTTCTCCCTCATCTATTCTTCTCGTTACACCCTGAGAAAAGCTCCAGTCGCTTTGTCAAAGATGATTTCCCTTCACAAATCCAAGCTGACTTTGTGTAATCCTGCGGATGTTTTCTAAGTGTCCTGTTGACACGTCCCTTCTAATAGACTCTAGCGTTTCCCCTAACTGAGGTCCGTTCAAGAGGACGGTAATGCCCTGGTTTCTCCCTCCCTCCTGTTCTAAATAGCGCACTTACATTTGCCACCCTCCAATCTACAGGATTTGGAACATGGCAATGAACACACCCTCTATGTCCACGGCTACCTCCTTTCGGACCGTGAGAGTTGCGGTGAAATGCACCACGACCTCTGGCTGTTGACCCTCCCCCTTCAGAATGTCCTGCAGCCTCTGAACGAGAGCCTTGACCCTGGCACCAGGGAGGTAACATACCATAACAAAAACAGAATTACCTGGAAAAACTCAGCAGGTCTGGCAGCATCGGCGGAGAAGAGAAGAGTTGACGTTTCGAGTCCTCGTGACCCTTCGACAGAACTTGAGTTCGAGTCCAAGAAAGAGTTGAAATATAAGCTGGTTTAAGGTGTGTGTGTGGGGGGCGGAGAGATAGAGAGAGACAGAGGTGCTTGTGTAGACAAACAAGCAGTGATAGAAGCAGATCATCAAAAGATGTCAGCGACAATGGTACAAAAGAACACATAGGTGTTAAAGTTAAAGTTGGTGATATTATCTAAACGAATGTGCTAATTAAGAATGGATGGTAGGGCACTCAAGGTACAGCTCTAGTGGGGGTGGGGAGAGCATAAAAGATTTTAAAATATTTAAAAATAATGGAAATAGGTGGGGAAAGAAAAATCTATATAATTTATTGGGGAAAAAAAAGGAAAAAGGGGGAAACAGAAAGGGGGTGGGGATGGGCGAGGGAGCTCACGACCTAAAGTTGTTGAATTCAATATTCAGTCCGGAAGGCTGTAAGGTGCCTAGTCGGAAGATGAGGTGTTGTTCCTCCAGTTTGCGTTGGGCTTCACTGGAACAATGCAGTAAGCCAAGGACAGACATGTGGGCAAGAGAGCAGGGTGGAGTGTTAAAATGGCAAGCGACAGGGAGGTTTGGGTCATTCTTGCGGACAGACCGCAGGTGTTCTGCAAAGCGGTCGCCCAGTTTACGTTTGGTCTCTCCAATGTAGAGGAGACCACATTGGGAGCAACGAATGTAGTAGACTAAGTTGGGGGAAATGCAAGTGAAATGCTGCTTCACTTGAAAGGAGTGTTTGGGCCCTTGGACGGTGAGGAGAGAGGAAGTGAAGGGGCAGGTGTTACATCTTTTGCGTGGGCATGGGGTGGTGCCATAGGAGGGGGTTGAGGAGTAGGGGGTGATGGAGGAGTGGACCAGGGTGTCCCGGAGGGAGCGATCCCTATGGAATGCCGATAAGGGGGGTGAAGGGAAGATTGTTTGGTGGTGGCATCATGCTGGAGTTGGCGGAAATGGCGGAGGATGATCCTTTGAATGCGGAGGCTGGTGGGGTGATAAGTGAGGACAAGGGGGACCCTATCATGTTTCTGGGAGGGAGGAGAAGGCGTGAGGGCGGATGCGCGGGAGATGGGCCGGACACGGTTGAGGGCCCTGTCAACGACCGTGGGTGGAAAACCTCGGGTAAGGAAGAAGGAGGACATGTCAGAGGAACTGTTTTTGAAGGTAGCATCATCGGAACAGATGCGACGGAGGCGAAGGAACTGGGAGAATGGGATGGAGTCCTTACAGGAAGCAGGGTGTGAGGAGCTGTAGTCGAGGTAGCTGTGGGAGTCGGTGGGTTTGTAATGGATATTGGTGGACAGTCTATCACCAGAGATTGAGACAGAGAGGTCAAGGAAGGGAAGGGAAGTGTCAGAGATGGACCACGTGAAAATGATGGAGGGGTGGAGATTGGAAGCAAAATTAATAAATCTTTCCAAGTCCCGACGAGAGCATGAAGCGGCACCGAAGTAATCATCGATGTACCGAAGAAAGAGTTGTGGAAGGGGGCCGGAGTAGGACTGCAACAAGGAATGTTCCACATACCCCATAAAGAGACAGGCATAGCTGGGGCCCATGCGGGTACCCATAGCCACAGCTTTTATTTGGAGGATGTGAGAGGAGTTGAAGGAGAAATTGTTCAACGTGAGAACAAGTTCAGCCAGACGGAGGAGAGTAGTGGTGGATGGGGATTGTTCGGGCCTCTGTTCGAGGAAGAAGCTAAGGGCCCTCAGACCATCCTGGTGGGGGATGGAGGTGTAGAGGGATTGGACGTCCATGGTGAAGAGGAAGCGGTTGGGGCCAGGGAACTGGAAATTGTTGATGTGACGTAAGGTGTCAGAGGAATCACGGATGTAGATGGGGAGGGACTGGACAAGGGGAGAGAGAAGGGAGTCAAGATAACAAGAAATGAGTAACATACCGTCCCTGGTGTCACGTCTGCAGCCGCAGAAGCATCAACCTGTTCCACTTCAGGCAGAATCCCCTTTCTCGATTGCTCTCCTGGTCTACGTTCTCCCGGCTCTGTGCAGCTGATCCAGTTCTGGTGCAGGGTCTTGGATCTCGCTGCTAGCCCCTGAGAAACCAGCCCCACCCCCCCCCCCCAGCAGTGCCCATAGCCGATAACCGGTTAGAGAGGGAGATGGACCCCGGAGACTGCTGCGCTACCTGCCGAGGGTTATTACCCTGCCTGATGGTCCCCCATTCCCTTTCTGCCTGTGCACGCTTCACCTGCGGTGTGAGCACCTCACTGTACCTGCGGTCCACACAGCCCTCACCCTTACGGATGCTCCGCAGGGACTCCAGCCACAGTTCCAGCCCCGAAGAGCAGGTTTCCTGCATAGGCAGGCGCTGTGGTTACAGGAAATGTCCCTGACTTCCCACGTTGCACAGGAGGAGCATTGCACATGGCTGAGCTACCCAGCAACAACTTACCCATAAATTACCCCAAAATCATTGCTTACCCCCAAACCATGGGACACCTCATTACCCCCAAACCATGGGACACCTCATTACCCCCAAACCATGGGGCACCTCATTACCCCCAAACCATGGGGCACCTCATTACCCCCCAAACCATGGGCACTCCTCATTACCCCCAAACCATGGGGACTCCTCATTACCCCCAAACCATGGGGACTCCTCATTACCCCCAAACCATGGGGACTCCTCATTACCCCCAAACCATGGGGTCTCCTCATTACCCCCAAACCATGGGCACTCCTCATTACCCCCAAACCATGGGGACTCCTTATTACCCCCAAACCATGGGGTCTCCTCATTACCCCCAAACCATGGGACACCTCATTACCCCCAAACCATGGGGACTCCTTATTACCCCCAAACCATGGGGACTCCTCATTACCCCCAAACCATGGGGACTCCTTATTACCCACAAACCATGGGGACTCCTCATTACCCCCAAACCATGGGGACTCCTTATTACCCCCAAACCATGGGGACTCCTCATTACCCCCAAACCATGGGGACTCCTTATTACCCCCAAACCATGGGGCACCTCATTACCCCCAAACCATGGGGAACCTCATTACCCCCAAACCATGGGGACTCCTTATTACCCCCAAACCATGGGACACCTCATTACCCCCAAACCATGGGGACTCCTCATTACCCCCAAACCATGGGGACTCCTCATTACCCCCAAACCATGGGGACTCCTCATTACCCCCAAACCATGGGGACACCTCATTACCCCCAAACCATGGGGACTCCTCATTACCCCCAAACCATGGGACTCCTCATTACCCCCAAACCATGGGGACACCTCATTACCCCCAAACCATGGGACACCTCATTACCCCCAAACCATGGGGACTCCTCATTACCCCCAAACCATGGGGACTCCTCATTACCCCCAAACCATGGGGACACCTCATTACCCCCAAACCATGGGGACTCCTTATTACCCCCAAACCATGGGGACACCTCATTACCCCCAAACCATGGGGACTCCTTATTACCCCCAAACCATGGGGACTCCTCATTACCCCCAAACCATGGGGACACCTCATTACCCCCAAACCATGGGGACACCTCATTACCCCCAAACCATGGGGACTCTTCATTACCCCCAAACCATGGGGTCTCCTCATTACCCCCAAACCATGGGGACTCCTCATTACCCCCAAACCATGGGGACTCCTTATTACCCCCAAACCATGGGGACTCCTCATTACCCCCAAACCATGGGGACTCCTCATTACCCCCAAACCATGGGGACACCTCATTACCCCCAAACCATGGGGACTCCTCATTACCCCCAAACAATGGAGTCTCCTTATTACCCCCAAACCATTGGGACTCCTCATTACCCCCAAACCATGGGGACTCCTTATTACCCCAAAACCATGGGACTCCTCATTACCCCCAAACAATGGAGTCTCCTCATTACCCCCAAACCATGGGGACTCCTTATTACCCCCAAACCATGGGACACCTCATTACCCCCAAACCATGGGGACTCCTTATTACCCCCAAACCATGGGGACACCTCATTACCCCCAAACCATGGGACACCTCATTACCCCCAAACCATGGGGACTCCTCATTACCCCCAAACCATGGGGACTCCTTATTACCCCCAAACCATGGGGACTCCTCATTACCCCCAAACCATGGGGACTCCTTATTACCCCCCAAACCATGGGGACTCCTCATTACCCCCAAACCATGGGGACTCCTCATTACCCCCAAACCATGGGGACACCTCATTACCCCCCAAACCATGGGGACACCTCATTACCCCCAAACCATGGGGACTCCTCATTACCCCCAAACCATGGGACTCCTCATTACCCCCAAACCATGGGGACTCCTCATTACCCCCAAACCATGGGGACACCTCATTACCCCCAAACCATGGGGACTCCTTATTACCCCCAAACCATGGGGACTCCTCATTACCCCCAAACCATGGGGACTCCTCATTACCCCCAAACCATGGGACACCTCATTACCCCCAAACCATGGGGACTCCTTATTACCCCCAAACCATGGGGACTCCTTATTACCCCCAAACCATGGGGACACCTCATTACCCCCAAACCATGGGGACACCTCATTACCCCCAAACCATGGGACACCTCATTACCCCCAAAACCATGGGGACTCCTTATTACCCCCAAACCATGGGGACTCCTTATTACCCCCAAACCATGGGGACTCTTCATTACCCCCAAACCATGGGGACTCCTCATTACCCCCAAACCATGGAGACTCCTCATTACCCCCAAACCATGGGGACACCTCATTACCCCCGAAACCATGAGGACACCTCATTACCCCCAAACCATGGGGACACCTCATTACCCCCAAACCATGGGGACTCTTCATTACCCCCAAACCATGGGGACTCCTCATTACCCCCAAACCATGGGACACCTTATTACCCCCAAACCATGGGGACTCCTCATTACCCCCAAACCATGGGGACACCTCATTACCCCCAAACCATGGGGACTCCTTATTACCCCCAAACCATGGGAACTCCTTATTACCCCCAAACCATGGGGACTCCTCATTACCCCCAAACCATGGGGACTCCTCATTACCCCCAAACCATGGGGACTCCTCATTACCCCCCAAACCATGGGGACTCCTCATTACCCCCCAAACCATGGGGACTCCTCATTACCCCCAAACCATGGGACTCCTCATTACCCCCAAACCATGGGGACTCCTCATTACCCCCCAAACCATGGGGACTCCTCATTACCCCCCAAACCATGGGGACTCCTTATTACCCCCAAACCATGGGGACTCCTCATTACCCCCAAACCATGGGGACTCCCTCATTACCCCCAAACCATGGGGACTCCTCATTACCCCCAAACCATGGGGACTCCTCATTACCCCCAAACCATGGGGACTCCTCATTACCCCCAAACCATGGGGACACCTCATTACCCCCAAACCATGGGGACTCCTCATTACCCCCAAACCATGGGGACACCTCATTACCCCCAAACAATGGGCACTCCTCATTACCCCCAAACCATGGGGACTCCTCATTACCCCCAAACCATGGGACACCTCATTACCCCCAAACCATGGGGACTCCTCATTACCCCCCAAACCATGGGGACTCCTCATTACCCCCAAACCATGGGACACCTCATTACCCCCAAACCATGGGGACTCCTTATTACCCCCAAACCATGGGGACTCCTCATTACCCCCAAACCATGGGGACTCCTCATTACCCCCAAACCATGGGGACTCCTCATTACCCCCAAACCATGGGGACACCTCATTACCCCCAAACCATGGGGACTCCTCATTACCCCCAAACCATGGGGACTCCTCATTACCCCCCAAACCATGGGGACTCCTTATTACCCCCAAACCATGGGGACTCCTTATTACCCCAAACCATGGGGACTCCTTATTACCCCAAACCATGGGGACTCCTCATTACCCCCAAACCATGGGGACTCCTTATTACCCCAAACCATGGGCACTCCTCATTACCCCCCAAACCATGGGGACACCTCATTACCCCCAAACCATGGGGACTCCTTATTACCCCAAACCATGGGCACTCCTCATTACCCCCCAAACCATGGGGACTCCTCATTACCCCCAAACCATGGGGACTCCCCCATTACCCCCAAACCATGGGGACTCCCCAGTTTTCCTCCAGCTAATATTAATCGGGATACAGAATCTAACTGGATGGGGACGAGGGATAATGCAGCGAGGCATCTGGTCAACTGGAATCATTCCCAGAGCAGTTATCAGAGGGGGGGAAGCGGCGGGCGTTAATCTGGGAGATCTTGTATCTGGCCAGTAACTCCTATCTCAATGAAAGGGCAATGAAGATATGGAGGGGCTCACAGAACGGGCAGTTTCCCATTGGTGGACTGGAGAGACAGGGAATCCTTACTCGCGGAGGGAATACAGGAATCTCAGGACCTGGGAACTGTAAGAACGAATAGGCAGCATGGAGTTCAGGAAGGAACTGCTTTCCCGAGCTAGCTTTTGAGAGAGAGAGGGTCGATCAGGGTGGGGTGGTAGATGTGGTTTATCTAGCCTTTCCCAGAAGCTCCTAATGCGGTTTTACAAAACTGATAAAGATGAAGGGCAGAGAACGGCGAGAGAGGGAAAAGGGGCTGAATGGATTGCTGCTTCTGACTCTAAAAGGGAGAGCAGACGTTGGGAGTGAAGGGGAGACAGTCAGAGCTACAGAAGGTGTAAGGGAGAGCTGGACAAGATTCAGTGCTTATCAGAATTTCCAACAAACATTCAGCGAGAAATCAAAGACCCAACGTCTACATCTCGAGCTGCAGCAGAGACTGGGAACGAGGTGATGGTTGGGGTGGGGGGCGATGAACAGTTCTGAGCAGAAATGTTCCCAGTTAAAGCAGTAAATTCAGCAACTCACCAAATCAACAGGTGAACATGAGGTTGTATATTTTGTAAGGAATATGAGGGAGGTCAGGTGGTGAGTCCTGGTGGGGTAAATGTGTGAGTCTGGGGTGGGGTAAATGTGTGAGTCTGGGTGGGGTAAATGTGTGAGTCTGGGTGGGGTAAATGTGTGAGTCTGGGTGTAGTAAATGTGTGAGTCTGTGTGGGGTAAATGTGTGAGTCTGGGTGGGGGAAATGTGTGAGTCAGGGTGGGGTAAATGTGAGAGTCTGGATAGGGTAAATGTGTGAGTCTGTGTGGGGTTAAATGTGTGAGACTGGGGGGAGGGTAAATGGGTGAGTCTGGGTGGGGTAAATGTGAGAGTCTGGGTGGGGTAAATGTGTGAGTCTGTGTGGGGTAAATGTATGAGTCTGGGTGGGGGTAAATATGTGAGTCTGGGAGGGGTAAATGTGTGAGTCTGGATGGGGTAAATGTGTGAGTCTGTGGGGGTAAATGTGTGAGTCTGGTGGGGTAAATGTGTGAGTCTGTGTGGGGCTTATGTGTAAGTCTGGGAGGGGTAAATGAGTGAAACTGGAAGGGGTAAATGTGTGAGTCTGTGGGGGTAAATGTGTCAGTCTGGGTGGGGTAAATTTGTGAGTCAGGTGGGGTAAATGTGTGAGTCTGGGTGGGGTAAATGTGTGAGTCTGGGTGGGGTAAATGTGTGAGTCTGTGTGGGGTAAATGTGTGTGTCTGGGTGGGGTAAATGTGTGAGTCTGCGTGGGGTAAATGTGTGAGTCTGGGTGGGGTAAATGTGTAAGTCTGGGTGGGGTAAATGTGTGAGTCTGGGTGGGGTAAAATGTGTGAGTCGGGTTGGGGTAAATGTGTGAGTCTGGGTGGGGTAAATGTGTGAGTCTGGGTGGGGTAAATGTGTGAGTCTGTGTGGGGTAAATGTGTGTGTCTGGGTGGGGTAAATGTGTGAGTCTGCGTGGGGTAAATGTGTGAGTCCGGGTGGGGTAAATGTGTGAGTCTGGGTGGGGTAAATGTGTGAGTCTGGGTGGGGTAAATGTGTGAGTCTGGGTGGGGTAAATGTGCGAGTCGGGTTGGGGTAAATGTGTGAGTCTGGGTGGGGTAAATATGAGAGTCTGGGTGGTGTAAATGTGTGAGTCTGGGAGGGGTAATGTGTGAGTCTGGATGGGGTAAATGAGAGAGTCTGTGGGGGTAAATGTGTGAGTCTGGGTGGGGTAAATGTGTGAGTCTGTGTGGGGTTTATGTGTAAGTCTGGGAGGGTAAATGTGTGAGACTGGATGGGGGTAAATGTGTGAGTCTGTGGGGGTAAATGTGTGAGTCTGGGTGGGGTAAATGCGAGAGTCTGGGAGGGGTAAATGTGTGAGTCTGTGTGGGGTAAATGTGTGAGTCGGGGGTGGGGTAAATGTGAGAGTCTGGGTGGGGTAAATGTGTGAGTCTGGGTGGGGTAAATGTGTGAGTCTGGGTGAGGTAAATGTGTGAGTCTGTGTGGGGTACATGTGTGAGTCTGGGTGGGGTAAATGAGTGAGTCTGGGTGAGGTAAATGTGTGAGTCTGGGTGGGGTAAATGTGTGAGTCTGGGTGGGGTAAATGTGTGAGTCTGGGTGGGGTAAATGTCAGAGTCTGGGTGGGGTAAATGTGTGAGGACTGTGTGGGGTAAATGTGAGAGACCGTGTGGGGTAAATGTGTGAGTCTGGGTGGGGTAAATGTGTGAGTCTGGGTGGGGTAAATGTGTGAGTCTGGGTGGGGTAAATGTGTGGGTCTGGGTGGGGTAAATGTGTGAGTCTGGGAGAGGTAAATGTGAGAGTCGGAGGGGGGGGTAAATGTGTGAGTCTGGGTGGGGTAAATGCGTGAGTCTGGGTGGGGTAAATGTGTGGGTCTGGGTGGGGTAAATGTGTGAGTCTGGGTGGGGTAAATGTGAGAGTCTGTGTGGGGTAAATGTGTGAGTCTGGGTGGGGAAAATGTGTGAGTCTGGGTGGGGTAAATGTGTGAGTCTGTGTGGGTTAAATGTGAGAGTCTGTGTGGGGTAAATGTGTGAGTCTGGGTGGGGTAAATGTGTGAGTCTGTGTGGGGTAAATGTGAGAGTCTGTGTGGGGTAAATGTGTGAGTCTGGGTGGGGTAAATGTGTGAGTCTGTGTGGGGTAAATGTGAGAGTCTGTGTGGGGTAAATGTGTGAGTCTGGGTGGGGTAAATGTGTGAGTCTGTGTGGGGTACATGTGTGAGTCTGGGTGGGGTAAATGTGTGAGTCAATGTGGGGTAAATTTGTTAGTCAGGGTGGGGGTAAATGTGTGAGTCTGCGTGGGGTAAATGTGAGAGTCTGGGTGGGGTAAATGTGAGACTCATTTGGGATAAATGTGTGAGTCTGGGTGGGGGGTAAATGTGTGAGTCGGGGTGGGGTAAATGTGTGAGTCTGGGTGGGGAAAACGTGTGAGTCTGGGTGGGGTAAATGTGAGAGTCTGTGTGGGGTAAATGTGTGAGTCTGTGTGGGGTAAATGTGTGAGTCTGGGTGGGGTAAATGTGTGAGTCTGGGGGGGGTAAATGTGTGAGTCTGTGTGGGGTAAATGTGTGAGTCTGGGTGGGCTAAATTTGTGAGTCAGGTGGGGTAAATGTGTGAGTCTGGGTGGGGTAAATGTGTGAGTTTGGGTGGGGTAAATGTGTGAGTCTGTGTGGGGTAAATGTGTGAGTCTGGGTGGGGTAAATGTGTGAGTCTGGGTGGGGTAAATGTGTGAGTCTGGGTGGGGGTAAATGTGTGAGTCGGGTTGGGGTAAATGTGTGAGTCTGGGTGGGGTAAATGTGTGAGTTTGGGTGGGGTAAATGTGTGAGTCTGTGTGGGGGTAAATGTGTGTGTCTGGGTGGGGTAAATGTGTGAGTCTGCGTGGGGTAAATGTGTGAGTCTGGGTGGGGTAAATTTGTGAGTCTGGGAGGGGTAAATGTGTGAGTCTGGGTGGGGTAAATGTGTGAGTCTGGGTGGGGTAAATGTGTGAGTCGGGTTGGGGTAAATTTGTGAGTCTGGGTGGGGTAAATATGAGAGTCAGGGTGGTGTAAATGTATCAGTCTGGGTGGGGTAAATGTGTGAGTCTGGGTGGGGAAAATGTGAGAGTCTCGAGGGGTAAATGTGTGAGTCTGTGTGGGGTAAATGTGAGAGTCTGTGTGGGGTAAATGTGTGAGTCTGTGTGGGGTAAATGTGTGAGACTGGGGGGAGGGTAAATGTGTGAGTCTGGGTGTGGTAAATGTGAGAGTCGGAGGGGGGGGTAAATGTGTGAGTCTGGGTGGGGTAAATGCGTGAGTCTGGGTGGGGTAAATGTGTGGGTCTGGGTGGGGTAAATGTGTGAGTCTGGGTGGGGTAAATGTGAGAGTCTGTGTGGGGTAAATGTGTGAGTCTGGGTGGGGAAAATGTGTGAGTCTGGGTGGGGTAAATGTGTGAGTCTGTGTGGGTTAAATGTGAGAGTCTGTGTGGGGTAAATGTGTGAGTCTGGGTGGGGTAAATGTGTGAGTCTGTGTGGGGTAAATGTGAGAGTCTGTGTGGGGTAAATGTGTGAGTCTGGGTGGGGTAAATGTGTGAGTCTGTGTGGGGTAAATGTGAGAGTCTTTGTGGGGTACATGTGTGAGTCTGGGTGGGGTAAATGTGTGAGTCTGTGTGGGGTACATGTGTGAGTCTGGGTGGGGTAAATGTGTGAGTCAATGTGGGGTAAATTTGTTAGTCAGGGTGGGGTAAATGTGTGAGTCTGCGTGGGGTAAATGTGAGAGTCTGGGTGGGGTAAATGTGAGACTCATTTGGGATAAATGTGTGAGTCTGGGTGGGGTAAATGTGTGAGTCGGGGTGGGGTAAATGTGTGAGTCTGGGTGGGGAAAACGTGTGAGTCTGGGTGGGGTAAATGTGAGAGTCTGTGTGGGGTAAATGTGTGAGTCTGTGTGGGGTAAATGTGTGAGTCTGGGTGGGGTAAATGTGTGAGTCTGGGGGGGGTAAATGTGTGAGTCTGTGTGGGGTAAATGTGTGAGTCTGGGTGGGCTAAATTTGTGAGTCAGGTGGCGTAAATGTGTGAGTCTGGGTGGGGTAAATGTGTGAGTTTGGGGTGGGGTAAATGTGTGAGTCTGTGTGGGGTAAATGTGTGAGTCTGGGTGGGGTAAATGTGTGAGTCTGGGTGGGGTAAATGTGTGAGTCTGGGTGGGGTAAATGTGTGAGTCGGGTTGGGGTAAATGTGTGAGTCTGGGTGGGGGTAAATGTGTGAGTTTGGGTGGGGTAAATGTGTGAGTCTGTGTGGGGTAAATGTGTGTGTCTGGGTGGGGTAAATGTGTGAGTCTGCGTGGGGTAAATGTGTGAGTCTGGGTGGGGTAAATTTGTGAGTCTGGGTGGGGTAAATGTGTGAGTCTGGTGGGGTAAATGTGTGAGTCTGGGTGGGGTAAATGTGTGAGTCGGGTTGGGGTAAATTTGTGAGTCTGGGTGGGGTAAATATGAGAGTCAGGGTGGTGTAAATGTATCAGTCTGGGTGGGGTAAATGTGTGAGTCTGGGTGGGGAAAATGTGAGAGTCTCGAGGGGTAAATGTGTGAGTCTGTGTGGGGTAAATGTGAGAGTCTGTGTGGGGTAAATGTGTGAGTCTGTGTGGGGTAAATGTGTGAGACTGGGGGGAGGGTAAATGTGTGAGTCTGGGTGTGGTAAATGTGAGAGTCTGGGTGGGGTAAATGTGTGAGTCTGGGTGGGGTAAATGTATGAGTCTGGGTGGGGTAAATGTGTGAGTCTGGGAGGGGTAATGTGTGAGTCTGGATGGGGTAAATGTGAGAGTCTGTGGGGGTAAATGTGTGAGTCTGGGTGGGGTAAATGTGTGAGTCTGTGTGGGGTTTATGTGTAAGTCTGGGAGGGGTAAATGTGTGAGAATGGATGGGGTAAATGTGTGAGTCTGTGGGGGTAAATGTGTGAGTCTGGGTGGGGTAAATGCGAGAGTCTGGGAGGGGTAAATGTGTGAGTCTGTGTGGGGTACATGTGTGAGTCTGGGTGGGGTAAATGTGTGAGTCTGGGTGGGGTAAATGTGTGAGTCTGGGTGAGGTAAATGTGTGAGTCTGGGTGAGGTAAATGTGTGAGTCTGGGTGGGGAAAATGTGTGAGTGTGGGTGGGGTAAATGTGTGAGTCTGGGTGGGGTAAATGTGTGAGTCTGGGTGGGGTAAATGTGAGAGTCTGTGTGGGGTAAATGTGTGAGTCTGGGTGGGGTAAATGTGTGAGTCTGTGTGGGGGTAAATGTGAGAGTCTGTGTGGGGTAAATGTGTGAGTCTGGGTGGGGTAAATGTGTGAGTCTGTGTGGGGTACATGTGTGATTCTGGGTGGGGTAAATGTGTGAGTCAATGTGGGGTAAATTTGTTAGTCAGGGTGGGGTAAATGTGTGAGTCTGCGTGGGGTAAATGTGAGAGTCTGGGTGGGGTAAATGTGAGACTCATTTGGGATAAATGTGTGAGTCTGGGTGGGGTAAATGTGTGAGTCGGGGTGGGGTAAATGTGTGTGTCTGGGTGGGGTAAATGTGAGAGTCTGTGTGGGGTAAATGTGTGAGTCTGGGTGGGGTAAATGTGTGAGACTGGGTGGGGTAAATGTGTGAGTCTGGGTGGGGTAAATGTGTGAGTCTGGGTAGGGTAAATGTGATAGTCTGTGTGGGGTAAATGTGAGAGTCTGGGTGGGGTAAATGTGTGAGTCTGTGTGGGGTAAATGTGTGAGTCTGGGAGGGGTAAATGTGTGAGTCTGGGTGGGGTAAATGTGTGAGCCTGTGTGGGGGTAAATGTGTGAGTCTGGGGGGGTAAATGTGTTAGTCTGGATGGGGTAAATGTGTGAGTCTGGGTGGGGTAAATGTGTGAGTCTGGGTGGGGTAAATGTGTGAGTCTGTGTGGGGTAAATGTGTGAGTCTGGGTGGGGTAAATGTGTGATTCTGGGTGGGGTAAATGTGTGAGTCTGGGTGGGGTAAATGTGTGAGTCTGTGTGGGGTAAATGTGTGAGTCTGGGTGGGGTAAATGTGTGAGTCTGTGTGGGGTAAATGTGTGAGTCTGGGTGGGGTAAATGTGAGAGTCTGTGTGGGGTAAATGTGTTAGTCTGGGTGGGGTAAATGTGTGAGTCTGTGTGGGTTAAATGTGAGAGTCTGAGTGGGGTAAATGTGTGAGTCTGGGTGGGGTAAATGTGTGAGTCTGGGTGGGGTAAATGTGAGAGTCTGTGTGGGGTAAATGTGTGAGTCTGGGTGGGGAAAATGTGTGAGTCTGGGTGGGGTAAATGTGTGAGTCTGGGTGGGGTAAATGTGTGAGTCTGTGTGGGGTAAATGTGAGAGTCTGTGTGGGGTAAATGTGTGAGTCTGGGTGGGGTAAATGTGTGAGTCTGTGTGGGGTAAATGTGAGAGTCTGTGTGGGGTAAATGTGTGAGTCTGCGTGGGGTAAATGTGAGAGTCTGGGTGGGGTAAATGTGAGACTCATTTGGGATAAATGTGTGAGTCTGGGTGGGGTAAATGTGTGAGTCGGGGTGGGGTAAATGTGTGAGTCTGGGTGGGGTAAATGTGTGAGTCTGTGTGGGGTAAATGTGTGAGTCTGGGTGGGGTAAATGTGTGAGTCTGGGGGGGGTAAATGTGTGAGTCTGTGTGGGGTAAATGTGTGAGTCTGGGTGGGCTAAATTTGTGAGTCAGGTGGGGTAAATGTGTGAGTCTGGGTGGGGTAAATGTGTGAGTCTGGGTGGGGTAAATGTGTGAGTCTGTGTGGGGTAAATGTGTGAGTCTGGGTGGGGTAAATGTGTGAGTCTGGGTGGGGTAAATGTGTGAGTCGGGTTGGGGTAAATGTGTGAGTCTGGGTGGGGTAAATGTGTGAGTTTGGGTGGGGTAAATGTGTGAGTCTGTGTGGGGTAAATGTGTGTGTCTGGGTGGGGTAAATGTGTGAGTCTGCGTGGGGTAAATGTGTGAGTCTGGGTGGGGTAAATTTGTGAGTCTGGGTGGGGTAAATGTGTGAGTCTGGGTGGGGTAAATGTGTGAGTCTGGGTGGGGTAAATGTGTGAGTCGGGTTGGGGTAAATTTGTGAGTCTGGGTGGGGTAAATATGAGAGTCAGGGTGGTGTAAATGTATCAGTCTGGGTGGGGTAAATGTGTGAGTCTGGGTGGGGAAAATGTGAGAGTCTCGAGGGGTAAATGTGTGAGTCTGTGTGGGGTAAATGTGAGAGTCTGTGTGGGGTAAATGTGTGAGTCTGTGTGGGGTAAATGTGTGAGACTGGGGGGAGGGTAAATGTGTGAGTCTGGGTGTGGTAAATGTGAGAGTCTGGGTGGGGTAAATGTGTGAGTCTGGGTGGGGTAAATGTATGAGTCTGGGTGGGGTAAATGTGTGAGTCTGGGAGGGGTAATGTGTGAGTCTGGATGGGGTAAATGTGAGAGTCTGTGGGGGTAAATGTGTGAGTCTGGGTGGGGTAAATGTGTGAGTCTGTGTGGGGTTTATGTGTAAGTCTGGGAGGGGTAAATGTGTGAGAATGGATGGGGTAAATGTGTGAGTCTGTGGGGGTAAATGTGTGAGTCTGGGTGGGGTAAATGCGAGAGTCTGGGAGGGGTAAATGTGTGAGTCTGTGTGGGGTACATGTGTGAGTCTGGGTGGGGTAAATGTGTGAGTCTGGGTGGGGTAAATGTGTGAGTCTGGGTGAGGTAAATGTGTGAGTCTGGGTGAGGTAAATGTGTGAGTCTGGGTGGGGAAAATGTGTGAGTCTGGGTGGGGTAAATGTGTGAGTCTGGGTGGGGTAAATGTGAGAGTCTGTGTGGGGTAAATGTGAGAGTCTGTGTGGGGTAAATGTGTGAGTCTGGGTGGGGTAAATGTGTGAGTCTGGGGGGGGGTAAATGTGTGAGTCTGGGTGGGGTAAATGTGTGAGTCTGGGTGGGGTAAATGTGTGAGTCTGTGTGGGGTAAATGTGAGAGTCTGTGTGGGGTAAATGTGTGAGTCTGGGTGGGGTAAATGTGTGAGTCTGTGTGGGGTACATGTGTGATTCTGGGTGGGGTAAATGTGTGAGTCAATGTGGGGTAAATTTGTTAGTCAGGGTGGGGTAAATGTGTGAGTCTGCGTGGGGTAAATGTGAGAGTCTGGGTGGGGTAAATGTGAGACTCATTTGGGATAAATGTGTGAGTCTGGGTGGGGTAAATGTGTGAGTCGGGGTGGGGTAAATGTGTGTGTCTGGGTGGGGTAAATGTGAGAGTCTGTGTGGGGTAAATGTGTGAGTCTGGGTGGGGTAAATGTGTGAGACTGGGTGGGGTAAATGTGTGCGTCTGGGTGGGGTAAATGTGTGAGTCTGGGTAGGGTAAATGTGATAGTCTGTGTGGGGTAAATGTGAGAGTCTGGGTGGGGTAAATGTGTGAGTCTGTGTGGGGTAAATGTGTGAGTCTGGGAGGGGTAAATGTGTGAGTCTGGGTGGGGTAAATGTGTGAGCCTGTGTGGGGTAAATGTGTGAGTCTGGGGGGGTAAATGT